>KL816181.1:0-172395 GCA_000611955.2 Stegodyphus mimosarum
AAGTAACATCTGTGGGAAATGCCTTTTAAGATGACAGTTGAAACATTGAGTAGTATATCGTTGTTCCCTTGTCTTTGTTCCAAACATGGGAAAGTGAACACTGTTATTGGGCCTCCCGCTGTTGACTTACGTTTCAGCATTGTGATGTCGCCTTGTTTATGGCCTCGGTGGAAGTTGTAAATTGAATTTTTGAAAGGGCAGCTTTTTGTTGTTTCTTATATTTTTCGCTTGTTAGCAGAGGAGGATCGAGAAGTCCAGGGTATGTCAGATTTTGAGTCAGATCAACCAATTAGTTCCTTTCTCTATTTTCTAACCAGTTCATTTTTGTAAGTTTTATTTTAAGTTTAGTCTGTCCGGCACCTAGAGAAGTTGAGTATATGGGTTTAAATTTTAAAAAGTTAAAAAGAAAAACCCCTGAAGGTTTAAGATTTTCTCTATTTAACAATGGTGCCGTGACCAGGATTCGAAAACAATGGTGCCGTGACCTTCGCGACTGACAGACCACAAAGAATATGTTATTTTGAATTTTATTATATGCAATTTTTATTTTATTTTGTATTTTGTGTGAATATTATACTTTTGAATATAAGTAATGAAATGCTTTGCCCTCTCTAAGATATTTGATCATTTATCACTTAATTTGAAGTGTTTGAAAATTGAATTTTCGTTAATGGGTTCATTTTGATAATTGCATTTTTTTAAGTAATTGTTTTGGAAATTTCTAATTTTAATGAATTGACTTAATGTTATAGCTGTATTTATGTGATCAAGAAATAGTGATTTTTTTAATTGCTTGAAGTATGGTTATAGATTTATGTAATTTGTGCCTTTGAAGATGAGTTAAAAATTTGGGTTTTGATTTTGTTTTAGAAAAAAAACTGAATTGTTAGTATCTTAAAGTTAAATTTGGTTAGATTTGCAAAGTTGCGCGGGAACAGTTATAGTTAGCTTAGAGATTCATTGATTTTTTTTGGAAGTTAGTCTTCAGCTGGAGTGAAGTTTCTGTTTAGTTTTTATGAGTAACTGAATTTCTGCCTATTTTGTGAAGAGTTATTGTTGTCTGAGAAAAGTGTAAACAGTAGAAGTTTAGTATTTTACAAGTATTTGGAATTGCGAATTTATGAGAATTTTGGAGAATTTTGGTGACAAGGTAGAATTTGTTGTGGTGTAATTTAGGAAATGAGGATAATTACTCTTCTGCAATTTTTGTACAGGCGTTCAGGTTGTTTATGTGCTATTCTGGTGTGAAAATTATTCAGTGAGTAGTTTAACTGGGTTTTGAACCATGAACTTAATTGTTATCTGATTAGGGAATTTGATTTTCATTACTTTTCTAGCATTTGTTACTGGATTTTAGTTCTTGATTGAATTTTTTGCAGATTTAAGGTTAATTCTAAGTCGTATTTGAGTTTTGTGCTGAATAAGATCGTTGGTGTAACTTGAGAATGAATACTTATGCGGGAGACTTCAGGTTGCTGGAGCAGTTTTTGTGAATTTGGTATTTTGAATTTTTATTTTAGTATATATTATGCATTTTCAATTTATTGCCAACGTTTTAGACTCACAAGACTTGTTGCTTGTAAGCATGGGTAGAGACACTGCCAGGTTTTGGTGTGGATTTTTTCTTTGAGCTTAGTGTACAGATTTGTGGATTATAGGATTTGAGTTTGAGTTATTTTGGGATTTGAGTTTTAAAACACTTCCTCCTTGTTTGAGATTTTCACGTTTATTCCTTGCAGGTTTTTGGTAGTCTCTTTGAGAATTATTTGTGCTTATGCTAAAGACTGCATCTCACAATTGCAGTGCATGCACTTTTGTTTCTGAACAGACTGCTGTCTCGTTTTCTAAATTGGGTTTTGTATGTTTCATTTTTGCTTTGGGCGTTTTTGTATAGATGTTGCTCAAGACTGCATTTTCTCAAAGCAGTGCACATCCCCTAAACAGCTCTTTTGCGATTTTTGTTTCGTACTGACTAAATTTTTTTGTGGGTATTTTTGAACACCTTTTGTTATTTTGAGATTTTCTATATGTGTTCTTTAACTTGCTTCGGTTAATTCTTGACGTATTCTTGTGACAATTTGTTTAGATTTTTTTTCTGTAAACGGGTTATTTATGAGTTTTGAGTACATTTGAAGTATCTAGAATTTTTCTTTTGCTCTTGGAAGAAATATATAATTTTTTTTTCCGATTTCTTTAATTGGTTTTCTTTGTGAGTGGTATGCACACGTTTGAGAGTTCTCTTAGTTTCGGTTCTTTGTTCTTCTTTAGGAAGTTTTTCGGCTGGTCGGAACTTTCTTTCTTGGGTTGAAATCAAGTTGCAATTAAAATTTTTTGGTTTTCTGGCTAGTGGACGGTTTAGTTTTGGATTTCTTGTGGTTAAGCTTTTTACTGAGTTCTGTTTCTGGAGTTTTGGCTACGTGTTCGTACTGCTATTTCAGTTTAGAGCTTAATTTCTTATAAGCGTTTCTGGTTCTTGTTACAGTGGCTCATTAGAAATAAAGGCATGTATTTTTTTACTCACTAGTGATTTAATTTGGTTCTGGTTTGTGAGAAATTTAATTACCAGGTTAGTAAATAAGGGCATTTATGACTCTTCACTCCTGCTGTTTGTTTTGAGTTCGGTTCATTTGAGTTGTAACTATATTTTTGCTTTAATTTGCTTAACTGATTGCCTTGGGTGTAAACTTAAATTTTTTTATCACTGATCTCCGTGACAACTAGTTAAGTTGAATATTTGTTTCGTACTTAACTTGCTATTGTTTTTGGAAATGCTGTTTTTCTGCAAAAATTTTTGTTGCACAAAAATTCTTTCCCGGTTCGTGGGGGGAATGTTGTGGCGTGAATTCTGTGTTTTTAATTTAAGTGTTTTTAATGATTTAAGTAATCAATTATTTAAATAATTTATTTGTATTTGTATTTGGTTTTTTTAAGTTTGAAATTGTGAAGAGCGTAATGATTATATATATTTTTGTAAAGAGTGTACTTAAAATCATTAAGCAATTATTTTTTTCCGTCAACGGTTCAATTTCCTAACGAGAATGGGGGAGCGTCTTCTAACGGAAGTAACATCACTGTTGACTTACGTTTCAGCATTGTGATGTCGCCTTGTTTATGGCCTCGGTGGAAGTTGTAAATTGAATTTTTGAAAGGGCAGCTTTTTGTTGTTTCTTATATTTTTCGCTTGTTAGCAGAGGAGGATCGAGAAGTCCAGGGTATGTCAGATTTTGAGTCAGATCAACCAATTAGTTCCTTTCTCTATTTTCTAACCAGTTCATTTTTGTAAGTTTTATTTTTAGTTTGTCCGGCATCTAGAGAAGTTGAGTATATGGGTTTAAATTTTAAAAAGTTAAAAAGAAAAACCCCTTAAGGTTTAAGATTTTCTCTATTTAACAAGAGGGACTGACTGTCAGGAATTCTCAGATAAGATTGTTCCTTGTATTTGATTAGTTCATAACTTAAGTAAAAATGGGTTACTGAAAATTACCATTTCTAATTAACTACAAAAATAGATTAGAGCTTAAAAGGGGAGTTTTTCACTTATTTAAAAATGAGTTATGGTTTAATTTCAAAATCTTTGTATTTTAAGGCTTCTGAGATGTTGAGGAATTTAAATTTTAGTTTTATTTGATGAGCATACTGTCCTTGCTGAGGTTAAAGTAAATTGTAAACTGAAATAGAATTGCTCAAGTTTTAATACACTTAACATTCCTAAAAAGGGTTGGCAACTCACCTCTGTTGCCTCTGTTGCAACTCACTTTATTGAATCTGAATATGAGGATTCTTTATTTATATGTGTAATAATAAGATTGTAAATTTTAGGGATTGTTCTGAATAGTAGTATTCTTTTATTTTTTTGTGTGTAATAATAAGGTGAAATAACCTAAATAATTGTTAAGAGAAATAGTTTGTTATGAATTTTATAAATTTTACTTATATGAAATAGTTATACTTTTGCTTAATCAGCAGTTATCGAAATTTGAAGTTGTTTATTTTGAAATTACTGAATTGTTAAAACAAAAAAAAAAGGATAAAAATGTTGGCTGTTAAAGTTAGAATTTTCTCAGGTTATTTTGCACACCCCGGGGTTGAATATTTTTATTTTCTAACTGATATTGACATAATTTGATCTATTTGAAAAATAAACACTAAAGGGTTTCTTAAAATATAATATTGATTATTGTGTTTTGTTATGTTTAAGTTATATACCTTGAAATACATGATTTATCGTAAGTTCGCGAGCATCAATATTCATGGGTTGTTTTGATTAAATACACAACGCAATACGTTTTCGATAGTTAGTTTTGAGGCAAATTGTTAACTTTGTTCAGTAGTCTCCTCCCAACAGGCACCACTACTATTGAACAACATGAGCGAAATATTAACTATCCAAACTGAAACATTTATAGAAATAAATATGCAACTCTTTGCTCATTCCTATTGTACTTAATGGCTGTCATAATAAAAAAATGCATGAAGATTCAACTGAACTGAAGAGCCAAAAAAGATCAGAAAAGTAAAATAAAAAGCTTCTCCTTCCCAAAGGTTACGTGTAATCAAACAACTTCTGATAAGATGCAACGGATGCAGTCACCCATCTTTAGCCATATAATTAGGCACCTTGTGATGCTAAAGACGGTAACGAGGCTTTAATTAGTTTTACAACAAAGCTGTGTATTAGGAGTTTAATACTAACAGACATGAAGTTTATTAGTAGGAAGGTGCTGATATTCAAATGAATTGCTTGCTGTTTAGGATTGCGCTTCAATTCTTATACTGAATTCACGAAATCTTACTTTGAAGTAATTTATGTGCATGTATCTGCATGTGTTAAAGACAGGGTAGCTTTTATGTCTTTGTTCAGTGTAAAGGATGCAGACTTAAGTAAATGTGTTTCAATAACTTTATTACCGTAAATTCTAAGTTATAACTTAAAATTCGAATTGTTTAAGACTTCAATCAAAATTAGGTGGAAAGATAATAATATATCGTCTTTGATTCTAAAATCACAAAAGAACGCAATAGTTAATGCTTTGGACGCTATATATTGAAAGAAAAATATTACTATACGGTAATCTTATTCTATGAAAGACGGATAACACGTTCAGCATATAAGGACAATCGAATATTTAGAAATATTTTTCACAGTATTTACAACTGCAAGAAGGATTCGTACAAATTCTCACATTTTGTAAAATTTCAAAGAATCAACTATCAGTGTTGAGGCTTTCGTCACTCTCATAATCTTTAATTGATATCCATCCAGTACGAGAACGGTCAGAAATGTGCAGTACACGTTATCAAAGAATATGTCCGCAACGTTCTATAAGATAGTTCCAAATCACTTATATATGCTACATGTCTATATTTTAGTATGGTAAATACCGGACACGTCAGTACCGATGTTAACTGCGTTCTCGTACAACGCCCCACGATCCATGTTGCAAAGAAGCTGTCATTCACATCTACTACGAAAGACAAGGAACTGCCCAAACAGGATACTGTGTTTTCCAGCTTATCTCTTCAGTTCTTACCTCAAGTCATCAGTTCTGTATCTAAAGTAGTATAATTACTGAGATTACTGATAATGCAGACATTTCTACGAATTCTGTTCATTAATACAGAGAATGTAGGCCAAACTCAGGAAACCGTTTGGGAACAGCAGAATCAGAGTTTGATGGGATTGCATTTTAGGAGTAATATCATGCAATTATATATGAATGTAAACATAATTTATCCAAACGCATAATTTCATACATTTATGAGATATGTAATCAGAAAGACAGTTATAAAGAGGACAATTGAAATACATAAAGAAAATGAAATATACAAAAATTATCAGCATGCTAGTTAATACTTAATGGGATAACCTTTAACGCTAATCATGGCTTACAACTTCTCCTAGTGGAGTGAACCATTTTTTCAGTTCTACAATTCAACTAATGTGAAACTAAAATCGAATTATTGCTTGATTGGTTGGGTATTATTACTGGGTGGTTTCGTCTTTATAAGTCCGCTTAATGGATTTTGAGTGAAATTAAACTTTGGCTAATACCCAGACCATTCCAGGAACAGAGTATGATTGTCTTGAAGATACGTTTATAAGGTATTTCTCCCGCCTTCTTTGCCTGCTTTCGTAGTGTAGTGATCAGCACGCCCGGCGCTTATTCGAGAGGTCTGGGGTTCGAGTCTAGGCGAGGGCATTGCTCATTTTTCGCATTTCCTGCTTCAAAAAAGTACCTAATGTCTCCACAGTGGCTCCTGAACTAAAAAAAGGTGGTGGATGATGATTCTTCACAACAGGATTTGGCGATTGGGTCCCCTAATCCCTAGTCGCCATTTAAAAGTGGGACTATATAAAGTATTTCTCCCGCCTTTTCAGCATGCCTTCGTGGGGTAGTGGTCAGCACGCTTGGCGCGTATTCGAGAGGTCCGTGGTTCGAGTTCCGGTGAGGGCATTGCTCATTTTTCCTCTGTCCTGCTTTCAAAAAATACCTAATGTCTCTACACGTTTTATACAAAGTAGCAATATAACATGTAACTAAATCTTGTTAAAGTACAAAGGCTTAATTATCTAACTAAAGATAATCTGCTGAAGGCTTTAGCTCAGGCTCAAGAATTTCAAATTAATTACACAAATTCTGTCCTTCCAACCTACTCCCGTACACTCAGAGCTCATGATGCAAACTTGGTATTTGATGGTGTGTTTACTGCAAACAGGACGCAAATTTTATCCGCTTCTTCTTCTTCAGACATCAATATCAAGCTGCATAAACTTAATCTCATCACTTCAAATAACAATATTCCATTTAATTCAGGTTACCCGAATTTAATCTTTTCACATTTTTTCGGACAATAAAACTTGCTCTCTTTCAAAGAGTTGTAACATTTATACCAATGTCTGCTTATCTTTGTCCACTGACTTATACGATTTCGTCTTCTGTATATGCAGATAACTATCTTTTGTTATCTAGCCACTCCCTCTTAACTCTTCCATCATCCCTTGATATTGATCGACTTTTCTACATTTAAAAGTTTGGTTTTGAAGTGAAAGACTGTTTTTCATAAATTTAGAAATATCACCTTCGGTTAAGTTTCCACCAGTTTTCAATTTGATTTCTTCACAACTGTAGTCTTGTACACTTAGTACTATTGAACATCGCTTTCTGTCTGAATGGGCTATTCTTTGTGTTATTTCTATAATTTTAAAAGTTGAATAAATTAAAAATTACAAAAGAAAAGAGCCAAATTACAGTACTCTCATAAAACAAAGGTGAAATGTTTTCCAGTTAGTTAAATCCCCTTTGATTGGCTTGTTGCCAAAACAATGACACTTGACTGGTTCTCAAACACTCATGCTCATTGGCTACATTCAAATGAAGGAAAGTTAGACTACGTCCCACGAATGATCCAGATGATTGAACAAACACAAATGCATGAATTTTTGATTAAGTAACTTTCATTGGATACTGAACCTTATGTTATTACATAAAGTATAAAAGTAGAGTGGTGTTACGAGCTCTCAAATTTCAAATATAAGATTTAACTAAAACATTTTTAGCACATAACTAAGCACAGCGTTGTGTCGCGAAATTTAAGTGGGTTTAGTCATTTAAGTAATCAATTATTTAAGTATTTTATTTTTACTTGTATTTGATTTTTAAATTTGAAATTCAGAAGAGCGTACTGAATATATATATGTATACATATTTGTAAAGAATGTACATAAAATCTTTAGGCAATTATTTTTTTTAAAGGTCCAATTTTCTAACGAATAAAGGGAGCGTCTTTTAACGAAAGTAACATCTGTGGAAATAGCTGTTAAGATAAGAGTCGCAACTGAGGGCAGTATAGTGTTGCTTCCCATGTCCTTTGTTACGAAGCAGAAAATGGATATCGTAATTGGATTTCCATTTTTTCACTTACACTCTCGCTTTGTGAATGTTGCCTTGCTTATATAACTTCGGAAGAAAGGTTGTAAATTGCGTCTAGAAAGGACAGTTTTTCTTGTTTCCCCTTAGATTTTTTCTGCTTGTTAGCTAGGGGGGTTGAAGTTTTAGTCTCAAATTTTCGCAGGTGTTGGATGAGTCATTTCGCAGATGGTTAATCGTCAACTGTAGACAATGAGTCGACACTGGTGTGCAAAAATTAAGGACGAGACGGTTTTTTCAATATAACTTTGTACAAAAGCTTTCCAAATCAACACATTTAATACCGTAGGATCCCAAATACGTAAGGACATGAGTAATGTAAGCAACACTTACTAAAAGAGAAATCAGAGGGATAAAAAGAAGCTTTATTGAAAAGGTAGCATGGAGCGCAATTCGACTGAAGGCCGAAACATCACTGTGATGGGTGTCCAGCAAGAAACATCCGGTCTTTAATAGGGGATATAATCTCCCCTGACTGCTAGGCAGGTTTCACATCATTTGTGCTTGTTGGATATGTGGTTGTGCTGCTCGTTCCTCTTGTAGCACCAATCGCAGTTTCGGAATCGTTACTGGCGATAAGTTACGTGCTGCCACGGGTCTCCCTAGTAAGTTCCGTACATGCTTGACGGGATTTAGTTCCAGAGACATTGCCGACCAATCCATGTGTTCAATATCTTCACTCTTCAACAGCTCTTCTACAGTAACTGTGCGATGAGGTGGAGCGTTTTCGTTCATGAAGAGGAACTGAGGACCCATAGCCCTTGTGAAAAGACGCATGTAAGGAAGAAGAACCTCCTTACAATAGCAGTCCCAGGTGACGAACCTCCTTGGGAGATATGAAGGTTGGTCCGGCTACCAAGCATTATGTCTGCTCGAACGAGAACTCCGCGACCTCCAAAACAGTCCCTTTTGATGATGTTGAAGGTGTTATTGCGTGTTCCCCGCTCTGTCCAGATGCGTATGTGTCTAGGATCGCAACTCAGACTAAATCTGCTCTCATCTGTAAAGAGTACTCGTCCCCATTCATTGTCTCTCCAATTCCGGTGTTCCCGGCACCACAGAGAACGCCTCCTCCGATGGGCAGGCGTTAGAGGTACACACCGTACAGGGCGTCGTGCAAACAGACCACCACCGTGCAGTCTTCTGGCCACGGTTAAACGTGATATCAGTCGTCCAGTCGCCTGTGTCGTATGTCTAGCGATTTCTTCCGCTGTCTGCCGCCTGTTTCTTCTGGCCTGTAAGGCAATATACCGGTCATCTGCGGGTGTGATTCCTCGTGGACGACCACTACTAAACCCCCGGATAGCTGTTCCTGTAGTTTGAAATTGTCTCCAAAGTCGTGAAACGATGCTGTGAGCAATTCCGAACTCTGCAGCCACACTTGTCACACTGCAGCCTTCCTCCAACTTCCCAATGATTCGACCTCGGGTAAAAGCATCCAGATGTCGTCTAACAGATTGATTATTCGCCATTTCTCGCTGAGGCAGCAACTCGCTGTGATTTTAACTGCTATACGGCGTGCAATCTCTTTGCCAGAAATACTGATCTTACACCGACAACATGCTTTATACTACTCAGACACCCCCACATTACGTCTACCTGCATATCTGCTCATGTGCTGCCGTATATCACCTTATTTAATCTCCTGATTGGTCTTTCTGTCCGCTCTGCCTCTTCGTTCAGCTGATATGCTAATTTTTCGACTTCGTCCTTAATTTTTGCACACCAGTGTATTTTGATTCGTTTGAGAGGGTGAATTTGTTCGGTTAAATTATAGTGAAAGTCTCGGGTTGGCGAAATTTTATTTTATGTGTTAGGTTTTTGACCAGTTATATTTTATGTGAGGAGAAACCGAGTTTTTCTCAGTTCTTGCGCGAGTTTAGAAAGCAGTTGAGTTGAGTTTTTCACCCTTGCGGGTGGCTCGCGCTTGCGATGCTGCGGCGGCCTGCGCCGGTATTCATGAGAGACAGATTCAAGTTGAAGATGTGAATAATTGAGAATTTTTGTTGAAGTTGAAGATGTGAAATGAAAATTTATGCGACATGTAGAACTTAGAGCGATCTCTTCTGAGTTAAGAACGGACACTTCGTGAAGTGGGTTTTTCTGCAAAACGAATGTTTTCTGCCCCCTCATTGTTGAAACTCGTGTAAAAAGCGTTTCGGTCGTGAGAAGAGAAAATTCAACATTCTGTCGTCCCTCGTAGAGTTTCCGTTGTCGTTGAGAGCTGAACCACCTGGTTTTCACCTGGTTCATTCTCTTGGTTTCTCCTATCGTCTACTTCCATATCTCAGAATTTTTTATTTCTAGGTGTCTTCGTTAATGGTTCTACAGGATGTCATTTTTTAAGCCGATTACTTAAAGGACGAATTCATTAATGGTTCTACAAGATGTCATTTTTCTTGAACTTTATTCCTGAGCTGATTACTTTTAGGACGAATTCATGAATTCGATGGGGGAATTCTTCTGCCGACGTCGCCTATAACTTCTAATAATGATGGATTCCGGTAGTTCAACTGTGAGTTATCTTATGTTTTCTTTGGTACTTTGTATTGCGTATTTGTCAAGTAAGAGTAATTTAATTTAATCTTGCGTAACTGGTAGAAAGAGAATTCCTTTTGATAATAGATAAAATTATGTGTCTTAGGATAATTTAAAATTATTGTCTATAAAATATGAAATTTATGTTAATTGTAATTTCTATATTAGTTTGTGTGAAATCCAGTTTAAAAATTTAACCTAATGTTCTAGTGTAATCGAATTAATCGTTATTATGTTTAGTTGCAAAAATCTGATCTTGATAAATGACTCTTGAGCAAAATTTAATGTGGAATATTAATTGCTATTGTATATAAATGTAGTCTGGCTAGCTATCTTTAGGTTATCCAAGATATTACCAAATGAGTGTGATTTTATGTTATTTTTTGCATTTGTTTTTTGTGTGTAACGTAGTTGGTCTGTTCAGCCACTTCATTTGTTTGAGCCGTACGACTTTTACTATACATGGAGATTTTATCGGGATTATGGAAAAATGTTTATGCATTTCAGGGTACTCACAACGCACCCTCTTATTTTTAACAAATATGTACTAACCATGTTTTATTGAATATTTGAATGTTTCTTTTAAGTGCCTGGAAAGTTAAGACAGAAATTTTCAAAAAAACAATCAATCAGTATTGGAACTGATTGATTGTTTTTTTGAAAATTTCTTCGCTGGTGCTTATGAGGTTTTGATTTAATGAATACGAACTTGTTATTCTTGAGTTAATTTTAGAAATGAATGAATATGCAATTTAAGGGAATTTTAGAAATGTTTTAGTTGAGATCTACTGAGTACCAGTGAAGATTTATTCTTTCTTGTGTATTTTAGGTTAAGATTTATTAAGATGAATTGCTTTGCTTTGTGTGAGTTAATTGGTTTAAGAAATAGTTAATTTAGATATTATTTTGAGTTAGTTCAATCAACCAGTTCCTTCCTGCACTTTTAACTAGAAGAATTTTAGTAGTAAATTATTATATTTATTTTAGTTTGTCCGGCACCAGAGTAGGTCAGAGTTTTAAAAAGTTTAAAAGTTAGTTAAAAAGTTAAAACAAGTAAAATTTCAGCTTCGTAATAACAGCAGTTTCGGCCTGTAGAATATGTTTTCTAATTTCAGTATTTTTAATTTCTAAATAAATAAATAAATAAAAAGGAGCATGAGCAAGAGAGAGAATTGGATGATTCTGCCAAATTTACACAGTTACTCTTGGTGTACGCGAAACTCTAGCTGCATCTTAATGGGCATTCTTTATTTAATTCTTAATTTTAAAAGATAAAAATTGTAATGTTTTTTGCATTTTACGCATGTTTTCTGTTGACTAATTTAACTAACACACTAACCCTAATAAAACACAAATTGGAACACTAACACTTTGCCTTTTTTTTAGTAATAACTTTTTCTAAAGTACTGCTTTCAAAACTAATCCGTTTATCGAATCATGCTTAATATGCGAAAATTTTATTTAATGCCCGCAATGTAAAGATTTTCTTTAGCCTGACTGGCTGAGATTCCATGGCATCTCAGTCAACCATATTAAAGAAACATTTTACAATAAGTACGACAGCTACTAATTGCGCAGACTCGTTTGTCTTTTTCTCAGCTTCGCTTGTTACTAGCAAACGTGCTTCACTCTGTTCATTATTAATATGTAAATTGCTATATATAAAAATTACGGGCTGCATCACGCGGCCAGGAATGATGCGGACTGCAAGCGTGTTCAAGAATAAATGAATTTCATCTTTTCGTCAAAGCTATCTTCCTTATTATTTTTTTTTGAATCTAAGCAATGAGATTAATTAAAAATTTGAATTCTAAGAATTTAATAATTATTTCAAGAATGAGCTAAATGTAGAAAAAATAATGAGGAAACTCAAGAAAACTGGTATTGAAAATGGATATATTTTTTTTAGTACTAATATGGCAAATATTAAATGTTTCATATTGAATAGTGTTATAATTAATAAAATACTACTAATTTATGAAACTGATAGATCGATTATGAGTAAGATAACTAAAAATAAAATGTATAAAAAAGTAGTTTGGAATTATGTTAAGTAATGTTAAAATTTAAGGATAATTGTATGCTACCACAGAATATGTTAAGATAAGCTTTGAAGGTTCCTTTCTAATAAAAGAATACATAATTTATATATATATATAATTATTATTTTTGTTTATTCATTTTTGTATACAATGAATTGAGTTTGAATTATTTTTTTAATATAATGGAATATTTACGCGCTGTTCAAATAGGCATTTTGTCTTTTAAATAAGGAACGGGGAATTTAGAACTACAAAGCTTCCCATTAAGCATTTATGAATTAATTTATCAGTTTGCTAATGGGCACATAAAATGGGAATGTTGATATTTAGAGAAAGCTATGGGGCCTTCTAGTTTTACACAAAATGAGTTTATTAAAAATGCCTTAATGGTAACAAACAGAATAATCTCAGTAAAACTACTTCAAATGGTGTTAGATGAAATAAAAATTAGTAATATTATAAAATTATAAATTTTGTTGTGATTGTTAACAATAATTAATGGACGTATTCCAAATTTTTAGACGCATAATATGCAGAACATAATTTACAACTGTCCTTAATAAATGTTACATATATATAACAGACACGTAATTACGTTTATGTAAATGAAAGAAACATAAATGTCAAACTTGAAAATAAAATGAAAACAAATGTCTATTTCTTCTGTTTTTCGTGTTTTATGCATAAAATTTGAACGTAATTCCAATAAATTCTCCACTACGTAAATATCATACACTTTGTGAAACAAACGCGATTCTTATTTCGTTGTTCTTGAGAAAATATTCGAGGAATAAAAAGGTAGAGATTTTCTTATCTTTTGCAATTTCACGAATAATAAAGCTCCCAATTCAGTTCTATCTTTCGCACTGTACCTTCCTATTCATGTTTAGTGATTTACTAGGTACTATGGAAAGGGAAACAAGAACTTTATTGGAAAGATTTTCTGGCGGTATTTATGAAGGCGACAGTTATTCTCTTGAAAATACGTGGGAGTTCAGATTTCAATGGTAGCGTTTCAAATTTAATGGATTAAATGATCTTCAGACTTAAATTTTTATCTCAGTTCTTCAGACTTAGAGTTTTCCTCATTTCTTTTAGTTCAAATACAACAGTTTTTTTATTTTAATATGACACGTAGATTACACGCCCTTGCTTTGAGTTTTATTATTCCTTGAAGCATATTAATTTGAAGGAAATTTCGAGGCCTAATATATCCAAAATTATGCTAAAAACACTGCATGTATACAAATTGTCAATTTGCTGTGAACGTTTGATTTATTTGTGATTCATAAAACCTGCAGAAACCTACAGCTGTCACAAACTTGAGCTTATAGTCACGAAGAAGTGAGCTGAATAAAGTCGCTTCTACTGGTGGACAATCAATGAGGACGGATGGCAGTAGCAGCGGATAGCTGCTACAGTTAGAAAACAGAGAACTAGAAGGCAGAGATATGTCAGAATTAGCATAAATGCGGAATACATTAAGACGTCTTGTGTGTATGCAAATTTTGCCGAAATCTTTCGTCATGTGATCCATTGAAAACAACGGAAAAACGATAAATGGTTTGACGCATATTCACCTTTGTTATTCAAAAACAAAATTTAACAAGAAAAAAATCAATTGACGAACTTGTAGAGTTTTCCTTCTTTTGCATAACAAATTTATTTTAAGTTTGATACTTTTCCTGAACATCTCAACTTCCCCTTGTGTTCTCTCACCAGTATGTAAATTTAAAGTTAAGTGAAGTGAGTATTTAAACGGGTAAAACTCTGAATTTATTCACAGTGTGTTTTAGCTAATCAGTACACGTTTCGTTGCTACCTTGCTGTTACGCCAGTAAGCCTTTTGGCCATTTCGGATTGATCGTCACGCCTGTTAGGTTTTTGAGAGTCAACCTGTTATGTGTAAATTAACGTGCTAATCCAGCACTATTCTATTTTAGATTCAGCTTGAAATATATTCTACGTTTAAGTTCCTATCGCAAGTTGATGGTATTCGTAACGCACGAAGATCGTGCCTTCTGTTAAACTTTAGTTTAATAAAGGGTTGCTTTTCACCTTTCCCCTGTGCTGGTATTTATTCATGTCTGTGCTAGAATTCGCCAGTTTCATTGTAGGGTCTAGAAATAGTTTATGTGGAATAGTGGAAACAGATCTTACAAACTTGCAATTTTCCGTGTCTTCCTGACATCACTTATTTGATTTTATGCTTGGCCATATTTTGACAACATAGAAGAAGGACGCAAAAATAACAGATGTTATGAGAGAGTTCAACGTGAACCACAGTGTTTGTTGTTTCAAGACTTTGGAACATATTTCAAACGAATGGAATGTCTAGCAAATGTCACGGGGGGAGGTCGCGTTCTCAGTGGGACGCCTGCGGAAGATAGCTATATAGTGCTATCGACAAAAAGAACTAGAACAGCAAAGCTATTGAGATATCAAATCAGTTACCTGCTGCTACTGACAAGCGAATCTCCTAAAAAACTGTAGTCATCCATAAGGATTATGCGCCCGCCATCCAGTTGAGTGCATTCCATTGCCCAGACAGAAACCTACCGCCCATTTGCAACTGTTACATTTTTAAGAGATATGTTTCTCTATATGCTATATTATATCCTGCCATATGATATCACTAAGTTTATTTAATTTAAGAATTTTGTTTACCAATTGTATACCTATGGCTATCTCACATTTTAAAAGAAAAAAATACCTTTGCTATTAAACACCTCTTCTAGAATTACTAAATATTACTTAGAAATAATGACTTTTCCCCGGAAAACAATTTATTTGGAAGTGTTTTTCAATGCCATAATTACTATTATATGAATATAATAAGGAACTAGCCGGTTAAAATTTGAAGACATTTTGACGAATCATGTAAATATTGTACCTGCATGATTTTAAATCGATAATATACCTTCTGTTACATCAGGGATTTAGCCCCAGTTCTCTTCGATACTGACATAATTTTCTAACTAACTATGTGTAATTTCTTTAAATCTCATATTTGTAAATAACTAATATATATATATATATATATATATTATAAGCAATCTTTATTACGTATATAAAATTGTACTGTGATCATATCATTTTGATCATACCATTGTGATCAATGCTATTGTGAGCAATGGCCGTACACCTTTATATGTGGTTGCAGCTGGGACTATGACTGACCGACGATACGTTAATGATGTTCTGCAACCTCCTGTTCGCATGTTCCGTGGTGCTGTTGGTGATAAATTTGTTCTCATGGACGACAACGCAACATGTCATCGAACAGTCACTGCCCAGTAGTGTCTAGAGAGAGAATATTCAAAGCCTCTTATGGCCGATAAGTTCTTCGGATCTGAATCCCACTAAATGTCTTGATTGCTTTCGGCAAAAGCCTTGTTGATCGACAATGCCTCCAATAAACAAGGACACCCTCATCCGTGCACTGACAGAGGAATGCGATTAATTACCCAATGACTGTTGGATAATATTGTGCAATGTATGACAAGATGTATGAAATCTTACATCGCAATCCATGGTGGCCGTATCCCGTTTTGACATCTTGCGCCTGAAAGCCTGCGGACGATTTTTCACTGATACGTATTCAGTACACTATGACGATTTTATCCCTGGAACACTTTCCAAAGCCTTCTCAATTCCAGAGCAGAATAAATTATCTTTATTATTATGTCCTTGTATTCTGTCATTTTGTTATTTCATTTGGCATCCAAACACTCTTACTTTTTAACGCGCTTTATAGACGTTTTTGATCCGTCCTTAGTAATTGTTCACCAGTGTTTTTTTGTAGACAGCGAGTGTATACACAAACTGGCAGACCTCGAAAATGTTAAAGACCTCAAAAAACGAGATGGCTTTATGAATATTTTCTTACATCAACAGTTTTATTTATATCACAAACTTCTGTTCAGAAGTGACTTTTAGCTTGCTCAAAGTATAACCTTTGATGAAATAAATGAAATGCATTTGTGAGATTTATAAATGAAGCAGAAGGAATGGTGTGTTCTAAATTCGAGGAAATTAGTTTTTAAGTTAGTACTTAACATCAATCTCATATTCAATAGTCATTCTAAATACTGTTGCCATCTACGGATAATAATTATAAACATTTTTAGTGTAGCATCACTAAAATTTAAAACTAATGAAGTTAGTAGTAAGTAGTGCTATTACAATCGTGAAATAAATATTCCTTGTTAATTGGAAGTTAATTATAAATATGATACTGAAGACAGAATTGGCTGCTGCTACCACCTTGAGTTGAGATGTATGTTACAAAGACCTTCGAGTTTTCCTTCGTACGTTGAATACCATCATATTTTCATCTGTAGAATTATATAAGTTTAAAGTCAAGCGACATAGTTAAAATGCTATTACGGACAGAATCCTCCTTTAAATCAACCCATTTAAGATTAAAAATGTTCCCTAGTTCCTTAGAATTTCTCAGAAATGAGTAAACATCTTTAATTAGTCTGAAAATCTCATTTCTACGAGAATCTAATGACTATTCATACACTTTGAGGTATACGCGTTGAAGAAATGCGAAACTGGTCTTGGGAAACTCCTGTTCAGAATGTAATTTGCAGTTTTTTTTAAATTTTGATTCTACTTTTTGTTTGATAGTTTTTAATTTCTTCAACTTATAATCTTCGTGGAACGGCTACGGAGCCTCTGCAAATGGTAGGTGAAGACCTTAGGGCTCCGTGGAGCACAGTTTCGAATTCGCTGTTTCAAAGTAAGCCGGTCACGCCACTTCTAGTTTGTTTCTTACCAAGATTTTATTTCTGTCACTTAGCGTAATTCAATTTCTAGCTAATATAATATCAATGTCATATTGCTCAACTGAACTTTTGCTGTCGTCTTGCATCTTATTATAAATATCATCAGGAATTACAGTAAAGTCACGCTTTTAAAGCAGTGTTACTCATACCCGACCAAGACGTTTCTCCTAGCTTTCAAAGATTTTAACACAATATCCAGTTACTCGTTCTCATGTATGAAATTTCAAAGCTTTAAACCTTTGATGAGTTTATAATATAATTAAATATATTTTCCTTCTTTCAGCAAGAAAGTGTTTGGGCTCAATAATGTTTACAGCGGCTTCTGTCTATAAAAATTGATGGTAAATCCGTTTCGAACATTTGATCTTCCCGAAAATGCGGCCACTTCATTTCTTAAGCAGATCTCCAATTTATTTACTAAATAGTATAATGGATATGAACCATTCAATATTTCCAACCTCCATCCAAAAGGATTCTGACTTGGTCCTTCATTTACAGCAATTGTTCTTAACCTCTTTTGCCCCATGCATCCCTTTTACTATTGCTAGAAGATGATATCCCCCTTCCTTTTCAAACCTCGAAAAACACTTGTGCATTTATATAAATTTAGATTATTTTAGTGAATTATTTTAGTTATTTAGAAATTTAGATTATTTTAGTTATTTAGAATTAGAAGTGTTTTTTATAAATTAAAAAGCAAAAAGTATACAAAATTTCGATAAATGACTAAATTTAAATAAAAGTAGTTTTTATCGTTATAAACTAAAACTAAATACATGCATTACTTGGATATTGGATGCATACTTGTTACCTAAATCAGACGATGAATATAATTGCAGTACTACGCATTCAATTCGAGGAATATATTGGTTTTATTAAATGAATATAAAGATAATTATTATGAAGTGTTTAAATAATAAATGCAACACAGTTAAATAACAATAAGGTGTATATTGATAACTATAAGCATTACTGTAAAGGGAATTGTTTTTATGCATTTATTAACAAGTATCAGAGATTTAATTTGTTAGCAAACGTTTTCATGCTAGAAAAAGACATATCTTAAAGGAATCAGATATTATTATGATTGTTGAACGTATATTTGCTAATAAAATCTATAGAGTTATAACAGAATTAAAGCTTTCTCTATTTATCTCTTTATCCATGACTGTAACTGTTTTACCTGTCTCCTCGGAATTTTTTTAACCAATACTGAAAGAAATTTTAAAGTGACAAATTATACAATATCTACAGCTTCAAATAAGAATTTTAAATTCTTTAAATTAAAGCGCTTGCGAGAAGTTATGTGTTTTATGTTCCAGAACGCATAACATAAACTTTCTACCTGTATTAAAAATCAAACAATCTTTTTAAAGCGAACACATATTTCGAGTTACTCTTTTCATAAAATCATTAGAATTCGTGTTGCAATAAATTGATAATAACTTTTAATTTGAAACAGCAAATGAAAGAAATATACATATTTTTGAAAAAAGAAGATAAACAGTATAGTTTTTATTGCAGTTACTGTAACATAATTCAAAAAATTCTTGGCAAGAAAGAATGCACTAATTTAAATCAATTTCATAAAGATATCTTCAGGTAATTAAAAATATTAGCTTAAATGATTTTCTTCATAGAGAATCGTAGATTTATATTTCAATACTTTATTACACATAGAAGCAAGTTTTCTAATTAAAATGCTTTATGTTGCATGAATGACTATTTAGAATTTATAAGCTTCAGGAAACGAAAATAATGAAAAGTAATTAAAATTAATTAAATTATTTGATTTTTATATAATATATCTCCAAAGTAATAGTCAGATCGCTTTAAATGAAATTAATTATTTTAAACACGCATTTTTGTAATCCTCCATCTAAGAAAAATAATGTAATTTTAATCAAAAATGGTAGGTAATTGGATATGAGAAGCCCGCATGTCTGGAAATCTACTCATGATAAATTTACGCTAAAACTTTTGCAAATAATGACTGTCCTTGAAATACCCGATGTAATCCATTTCAGTCGCTACCATATAACGCATTTGTCAGAGAATGTATAAAAGACAAGCCTAATTAGCACTATCCAACCAAAATAGATTAAACTCTTTATGAAATTCAAATCAAGGCGCTAAGTCACCTGGCAAGGAATCAAGCGCTTTGGGCAAACTCAATATGAGTGAATTTTTGCAATACCCCAGGGATATTGAAAAGTGGAGATCTCAAAAGTTCGCTTATTTACAGGTTTGGCTACATCGCGATACTGTTCTAGAAAATCCATCACAGGCATACTGAACTGAATCCACTACACAGCGTGCAGTGTTCTCACCTTTCTTCTACTGGGCGGCCCCTCTCCATGATGGAGACCAACATTCTAGTTATTTTAGTTTGAAATAAAAACTGATATTTCGATAATGCCCTTGTGTCTATTTATATTTCGTTGTTCAAAGCTACATTTTTTATTCGTTTCGTAGAGGATCGTGTTGGATGCATGTATAAATAATTCATTTTATTGGTTTTGGCATACTTCTATTCTGTCATATGCCATGAACTGCATCATAATTTTCCAGATTTTTAACTTGATTGCTTCTCACTCGGGATACATCTGATATCTTCTAGTATGAATGGCTGCCTGGTTTTACAATGGCTTTCTTTTGTGAATTGACAGCTAACATAATGCTCGGGCTCGCCTCTTTCCCCACATATGCATATATATGTTTCGTTTAGATATCGAGCAAAATAGTATGTGGGAAAAGGGCCATGTCCCATTATAAATAGTTTTATTAAAAAATTATATGAGATGTGGTCATACGAGCCATGCCGAACCTATACATTTTATACACTCTTCTTCCATCTTGTGCTTCATTCTATTCGTTTTTCTAGATTTCAAGCGTTCTTTTTCTTAATGAGTTCTGGGGAGTAATATTTCAGCATTTTATTTCAAGTAGCTACTCCGTAGAGATATTAGGTTATTTCGAAGCAGAAGACATAAAACATGAGCAATGCCCTAGCCGAAAGTCTAACCTTGGACTTCTCGAATACACGGTGAGTGTGCTGACCATCAAACTACGAAGGCATGCTAAAAAGGCTGGCGAAATATCTCATATACTCCCTTTTTAAAGGGCGGCTGGGGATTAGGGAACTGAATTGCAAAATCCTGACGGTGAAGAACCATCATCCACTAGCTTTTTCAGCTCGGGCGCCACTATAGAGAAATTAGTTTATTCCGAAGCAGGAGACATGAAAAATGATCAATGCCTTCGCTAGGACTCGAACCTCGGACTTCGCGAATACGCGCCAAGTGTGCTGACCATTACACTTCGAAGATATGATAGGAAGGCGAGAGAAATACCTTATATGCTCCCCGTTTAACTCAACGACTGGGATATGGGACTGAATCACTAAATCCTGGTGGTGAACAATCATCATCCACCACCTTTTTTTAGCTCGGGTGCCACTGTAGAAACATTAGGTTATCAGCCTGGACTCGAACCTCGGACCTCTTGAATACGCGCTTCGGTTGCTGATCATTACACCACTAAGGCATGCTAAGAAGGCGGGAGAAATATCTTACAACTCAAACGTTTGTTATGGCTTCGAATAATCATTGAAAGGCATTTGTGAAGTGGCTAATTATCGGCGGTTTAAAAATAAGGCGGACAATAATGGAAGCAATTAGATGTGTAAACATTTCAAGGCAATAAAACACCTTAACGCTATGAAAACAATTTCAGAATTATGTAACTGTATAAGGTATTTCTTCCGCCTTCTTCGCATGCCTTCGTGGTGTAGTGGTCAGCAAGCTCGAAGAGTAACCGAGAGGTCCGTATTTCGATTCCAGGAGAAGACGTTGCTCATTTTTCATTCTTCTGCTTCCAAAAAAATCCTAACGACTCTGCAAGTGGCGCCCGAACTAAAAGGTAGTGGGTGATGATTCTTCACCACCACGGTTCATTGGGTCTCCTAATCCCCAGTCGCCCTTTAAAAGGGGGAGTATATAAGGTATTTCTCCCGCTTTCTTAGCATGCCTTCGTGGCATAGTGATCAGCACGCTTGACGCGTAACCGAGAGGTCCGTGGTTTTATTCTCGGCGAAGGCGTTGCTCCTTTTTCATCTCTCCTGCTTCTAAGTAACCTAATGTCTCTACAACTGTTATTAATAGGCCTCGATAAGGTCGTAAGCGAATAACAACTGCTTATCAAGATTGATATGTTACAACAACTGCCTATCTTATCTTAAAGTCTATTGCTCCGCGGTTAAGTTCAGAGGTTTCATCACTGGAACTATTGTATCACTGCAAATTGCATACAGAAGGCGTAATCAAAAAGGCTTTTATGCCAGAGAGCCAAGGGTGTGTTTCGCTGTCTTCACAACAAAAGAAATATCGCTTTCATTGGTGCAAGAAATATCAGAACTGGAGTGAAGACGAATGGTGTCATTTTCTCTTTACTGATTAGTGGAGATTTAGTTTAGCATCAGATTGTAAATGTGTTTACATCTGGAGGGAGAAAACGTTTTTCGAACGTAATAGAACGAGACTGTTTCTGTAACGCAGATGTGAATGTATAATAAGAGATGAATGAATGGAGAAATAATGATAGCTAGACGTGCACCCCTACATGTTTTCAACAGCCAATCTGTCACCAACGATATGTATTATGATAAAGTCTTATATAAGATTTTTCCCAGATGTATATTGATATGACTTTCTTTTATAGACGATAATGCTTCTCCACATAGCAAACCTCCTTGATAAATTCCTTGAACGTGAAGAGTTGAGAGATTAGAGTGGCCAGTGAAATCTCCGATAGAGAACGTATGGAACTACCGTGGAAAAGCAACAACTGCACGAAGACACCTTCCTCCTAGAGATGCAAATGGCCTGAAGATGGCGTAGTTTGAGGAATGGAATTTAATTCTCCAAACTCTAGTTAGCAACGCAGAACAGTACTTTGGGATAAGCATGTACAAGTCAGAGAAAATCGCATTCTGTATTAAATTCATAAGCCTGTAAGGTATTTCCCCGCCTTCTTAGCATGCCTTCGTGGTGTAATGGCCAATACAGTCGGCATGTATTCGAGAGGTCCGAGCATCGAGGACCGGTGAGAGCGTTGCTCATTTTTCACGTCTCCTGTTTTGAAATGGTGGATGATGATTCTTCATCACCAGGGATTTGAAGATTGTATCCTCTAATCCCCAGTGGCCCTATAAAATGTGTAAGTATATAAAGCATTTCTCCCGCCGTCTTAGCGTACCTTCGTAGTGTTATGGCCAGCACACACGACGCATAATCGAGAGGTCCCAGGTTCGAGCTCCAGCGAGGACTTTGCTCATTTTTCACATCTCGTGCTTTCAAAAAAAAATTAATGTCTTTACAAGCCTTAATTCCTGTCTAAGTTATTCCTTTTTCCTGAACTTTTCATGCAACATATTGTTACCATATTTATTGCTTCATGCTGCAGTTTTGTATTATATGCAGTGCTCTTAAATGTTTTCTTTTGTAGTTATTTGTTTGGAGGCTATGTCCACATAAATTCGTAAAATTTTAGTTCACAGTTTCTGCATACATGTGAACATAATTTTGGACATGACGGTACTTTTTTCATGGTAACATTTCAAAGGAAACTGGAAAGTATTTGAGTTTTGCTATAGCAAATCCATAAAAGGACCCTATGTAAACAAATAACAGTTGTTTCAGGAGTTTGATACATACAGAATCAAATTCTAAAAGACAAGTAGCTTCAATATTTTTGTCTTATCAGTTGCTGATGTGTTTGGTTTTAAACGCTGACTTCAACACTGATTTGTCAACTCTGCTTCTTAGCATATTTAAATCGTTTCGAAATTGCAGCATTTAGGTTCTTCGGTAAAACTGGAATTCTTATGCAAATATTATTAGCTTGAATTATTAGGCAAATGGATATATATGCTGATTTTCTTGAAGACAGTGAATAACTTCTTTCATTTTCATATTACAGTATCTGAATAACTTCAAAATTAGATAAAATAGCAAGCTCGCTTTAATGCAAATTTTGAACGCAACTCTAATCGATTTCGGGAGCATTTAGACTTGTAAAATTTTCCGTTAAAGAGAGCAAATCTGACACTCTAAAAGGATAAATAAATAAATCTTCAACGCCGAATAATAGTTGAGTATTTAATCATAATTTGGATTATATTTCTAGGAAAATTACACACTTACCTTTTCAGTTGATAAATCGGGTTTCTTTGAGAAACTTTCACATTCATAGAATGTTTTTAGATAATGGCATTACCTTAATCCAGTTTTTTTAAGACTTTCAAAATTCTTATAACTTATCTTTTTTATAATTCATTGTTATTTCCCTCAATAGAAGAGCTACTTTCATTTTTGTTACACTTCGCCTGACGCTTTCATATGAAAGAATTTTCACTCCTCTCGCTTCCGCATTTTTTTTCTTGAAGAAGATGGACTCATATTTGAGCTTTTTCAAAAACTATAAAATTTTATTTAAAATCTATGCTAGCTAAGGTTGCTTTTTGCCTAATTTAAAATTCTAAAATGTTTCTCTTCGAATTTGATTTGAAGAATTTGTTGTAAGACTATTAATAATTTCTGCATTTTTCTTTGCTGAAATATAGGAAACCTTTCCACAAGTTGTAAGTCGGGAGGAGGGGTACTTTGAAGCGTAGTGTTCTTTATATGCAAAAGCGAAAACTTCTGCAGAAATGTATTATGGGATATATATTTTTCCTGTTACATGTTATGATTTTTCGCAAATGCGGTAAGAATTACATTTTAATAAAAATTAAATTCTTTTGTTAGAAGTGTACTTATATTTATATAAACTGGCAATGTTTTAATGTCATTAAAATGTCTGCGAAAAAAAACTAACATTCTTAGAATTTCGATGGGTAAAAATTGCTCATGTTTATCACAAGATTTTCTTTTTGTATTCTAATCTTTTTCATTTACAGCTTTTAAAGTAAAGAAAATAACATAGTTTTAATCAGGACAGAAAATTCTTCCTCTTCTTTTGTTTCCAGAGAGAACGAGAAAAAGAGAAGGAGAGGAACAATCGAAACTTTTCGACTTTTCCGTTGTTCCTTTTCTTTACTTCATTATTTAAATCTTCTTTATTATATTGCAATAGCTCTTGAATCAAATAATGTTTGTAATCATTTTTCTCATTAATGAGGGTAATATCATCAATCACGAATTTAAGAAACATTCATAAGCAAGCATAATATGTTCTTACAGTAGACACTGAATGAAAATTTAAATGACAAAACAAATCATTACACAGTTAATTTTAAGAAATACTTTTTAAAGCACGCATATATTTCTCTGATTGATCGAGCTGCTTTTTATTCTAAATACGCAAATTGAGAAAATTAAGTTTGAATTGAATCCGAAACTGAATTTTATCAATTTACAAGAACTGTTCTACAAGCTCATTTACGGATATTTTTTCCGTGCTTTTCATTTAACGTATGCTCAAAGAGCATCACGTGCAGGACATAAGTTCGAGCTTCCTTAATTTCTTAATATTTGCAAAACTGTTAAACGCTTACATAAAAAATGGAGAATGTGGAATTCTTCATGTATTTAAAAGCAGAAAAATAAGATATGTTTTATTTATAAGGAAAGCTATCGGCTTTCCCGACGATAATCTCCCAAAAAAGTTGAGGGACGATGAAATATATGAACGAAACAACGGGTGCAAAATGTGATATTTCTCAATTCTCTGCAACTTCCAGAATAGAGAGAAATAAAACGATGTATCGTCCGCAAAATTTGCAGTTACACACTGGCAAACATAATGTAACTGTAAGGTTTGAGGCATTTTATCGTCAACAAACACCATGCACCCCATCATAAAGTTTCATATGTCATGCATGCACGTTACGCTAATGCATGGTTATGTAACGCGAGAACATGCAGATACAGCAGAATTGAAAGGTGCACAGAGTAAATAATAATGGCTCCAAATTCACAGGTTTTAAAATTTAGATAGCTCTTTCTTTGGACACATCTTCAAAAGCCAGTAACAAGTCTCCTGTTACGCATCTTCCGAAATTTTATATAAATATATCAATTTCCACCACTTTATATTCCTTTCTATTACATGTCTCAATAACCACGACAGTTTTGTTTATTCAGTCTCATTTTGTGTTACATTCGGGCAAATTCGGCTAAGGGAGTTTCGTGATATAACAAAGTAAACAACTCCCGGACAAAGCGCTTGTCAATGTACCCTGAAACCATATTGTATGTCAGATTGTTCTGGTTCAACTTAATCAAAAAGATTTTTACCTCTATAGGAGGATTAGAAAACATTTGAATAATCGTACTACATATTATTGTACAACGCTACTTGTTAGTGGTCGAATATGCCTACTAACTCATTTTTGATCAGCTCTATATGGTGTGCGCTATTAAAGCAATAGTCATTACCTGTGTAATAGACATGCACCCAGCCTGAACGAGCCTTATCAGACAATAATCATTAACTCATAGATGTATTATATTTACCATTATATCCCTGCAAATATTCAGAACTCGCGAAATATAGTACATTCTTTGTTTCAGAAATTCAGTGTTATTGTGAAATTGCAGCTTGTGTTTTGTTTGTATGCTTGAACAGTCTTGAATGATTGTTATTGGGAAGTCCAATATTTTTTAAGTAAGGATATTCAATAAAAT
The DNA here is from genome assembly GCA_000611955.2 of Stegodyphus mimosarum. Lineage (NCBI taxonomy): Eukaryota > Metazoa > Arthropoda > Arachnida > Araneae > Eresidae > Stegodyphus > Stegodyphus mimosarum. The sequence goes on from KL816181.1 coordinate 25,989, forward strand.
TTTTAAATGACTTGTTTAATGTTCTGACTAAGATAAAACAAAACTTATATAGCATATATTTTCAGAAGAAAATTATGCTTTTGCTTTACATAATTGTGCTTTTACTTTACATAAAATTGTGCTTTATATAGAAAAGTAAAATGAATTACTCATTTATGTGAAAGGAAAAGTCATGAAAAATCTGAAAAAAAAATCGTCACTTTCTAAATATTTCGTGCAAACAATGGCAATTAACTTCAAGCTATCCCCCTTTCTTAACTGTAATCAAATGAGGAACATCTGACTACAGAGCATCAAAACAGAAATTTGAAAAGCATGTAAAAGACATTTTATTTGAAACTTAATAAGATGAACAGAAGTACATGCTGGCAGGTTTTTCAAGTCTGCCAGCATGTAGAAATTTCGATGTAAAGATAAATTTAAATAACTAATTGACAAAGGCAACAATCCAGAGAGAAAATTAATGTGAACTTGGTTCAAAACTTCACAGGCGTAAATTTAACTATCTGCAATCTTAAATGCAAGCCTGAAGACAGGAACTTTTATCTTGAAGTAGCAAACCTAACAACGTGGTCTTCAAGAAGCAGAATATGCTCTGTCTTAATCTAAAAATCCTCCCTATAAACGCATGCGAACTCATTTGCATTCTGGCGGGGAAACACAAAGAGCGAAGTGATAAGTTTTTTTTAAGTTTCAGATTCCAAACATAAAATAACGCGTCATACAAATTAAAGGAAACTTCATGCGGTAAAGCATGTGATGATGAAAAAAAGAATCCTTAGAAAAGGATTGTCTTTCTAGAAGAAGAAATTGAATATTCAAGTTTCTTATTGGTAAGTTCATGTAAACCCCTCATTTACTTATCAAGAACCGAACTCAGCAAAATTTAGAGTACTGGATAAATTTGTTAAATGATGTTGTTTCACAGAATCATAGGAATTTTTAAACATGTTAAAACATGTTACTAAACACTGTTAAACTTTATTGAAACGATTAAAAGTGCTAAATTATTCAAGTGCCGTTTAGCAAGTAGAACAAATATCGAAACACATCAAGTTAGTCAAAACACTCAAATTCACCTCTATGTGTTTTTCTTACCTTGGAGCGTTTCGATACTTGTCCCATTTGCTGAAAGGTACATCGTAAAACTTCCGGATATTGAAACTAGTTCGTTGAATTACAAACTGGTTTGATAGCTGACTCTATTCTTTCTTAGAACTGTAGAAATTTACAAATATTTTCGCAATATACACTGCAGTATTATTTAAAATTCTGTGAAATATTTAAAACTTCGTAACAAATAAACTGAGCAAACAATACCAAATTTTATAATACCGAAACAGAGGCAGACTCACTATTTATTTTTATGTATTTTACAAATGCTTGATGTGTACGCCTTTGCTGATTTTGAATATATCTTTTCGATAATGCGTTACGTCATATGGTCAATATCGTCGACCTGAGCCACAGCATTTTCTCAGCCATAGCTACTCTAGTTGAGAGCCATAGTTGTCAGCCAAAGCTGCTCTCCGGTAATCTCCAGAGTCTTCGCAACTCTACCCTGGATTATAAAAGTACTGTAAATGGACAGAACGTGAATACAGAAGTGTCGTATCCTTGACAACATCAAAACATTCAGTTGGTTTTATACCCAGAGATCAAAGTGGCTACCGCATTAACGCGTTATCTCCTTCCACCTGTTCAATTTTTGATTAACTTATTCTCACGGATGATCTCGTTAGTAGTCTGTAGTTATCAGTCGAACAATTGCCTTGTGTCGTCCAACCGGTATAGTGGTTAGCTTCGCTGACTGCCGTGTCGAAGGGCCCGAGTTCGAATCCCGGAAAAGGCAAAGCTGTTTGTAAGTGTACAGTGTCGGTGCGGCATGCGACACTCTAAATATGCGATATGTGGCTTGGTGGAAGGGGAGGGAAAGGGGCGAGAGACCCCGCACCCGTCCCCCCCGGCTGCTGTCCTTCAAAATTGGAGGGATGAGCTAAATCTCACTGTATGGTGTTCAAGGTTGATGCCAATGACTCATGACTTTGTCAGACAAGTGAGCATAAGCAACAGCAACAATCATCTCGTTGAAGAGTTAACTTCACTGCTTACTTTCGAGTATGACAGCAACCAACGTTCCAGAGTGTCAAAGTATATTCTCACAGTGATTCATAGATGCCTGCCTTATCAGAAACGTTATACACACTGATCATTGTGGAGCATAAAAAATATATTTAACGAGTCATTTCAACGGGATATAATCTGGTATCTGTTGCGTCGCTTATTTCCTATGAATATTCTAAAAATTGGTTGAAATTCTGAATATGTTTTTTATTTATCGCTTATTCATTCAAATCCAGATGAACAGCATTTCTGAAACTCAGGTTTCGTGTGAATACTGCCGAAAATAGGAATTGAGGCATGTATGGTTTGCTTTGATTTATTTAATTATGGCAATGCACGCTGGGATCACCGCATAAGTTGATTTTGGCAGGCTAACGGATACGATCCTGGTGCTGGAAGACTTCTCTTTCACGTCTTTTGCTCATATTCTTCAAAATCAATGCAGTTCAGGAATATATAGTAATGGTTAAAGTGTTTCAGTGTGTGTGTGTGTTCAGCTCTTCAGTGTGTTGAGCAATTTACGTTTTTAAAACATCAGCATATTTTTCTATCTCCAGGAGCAGCAAACGTTATAAAAATGTGTTATCTTAAATGAATTGTGTTTGAATTTGTTAAATATATTTCAAAAACGTAGCAACCATTTGATTTTATGAAAATACTTCCATTCGGTGCCTTAACTCCTAATATTGATACCATGCATAGAATTTTACTAATTGAATCAGATAAAACAAATATTATATGAATACTATTTATCTGCAGTAAATGCATTTCGTATTGACGTATTTCCAAAATAATTAAACTTGTACAGTAGGGATTACGTTTTTATATTGAGTGATGATGAATCTTGTTCAGTAGAAAAGAGTATATAGATTTACTACTATATTTGATTAAGTTGTAAGGCTTCATTGCTTATCTAGCAAGTAAAATAATTTAATCTATTTTTATTTTCTACTTGAAAAATTACAAAATACGAAAGGAAATAAAACTATAAAAATATATTTTTCAGGTTTTTCATCTATCTGCCCTATTTATTTGATAAATTTATTATGAAGTTTTCCCATAACTAAAGAATATACTTTCTTTACTTGGTCCCTAAAGAAAATTTTGAATGCTAGATCTAAGCGAACAAAAAAAGAAAAGAAGGCTTTTCAGTTGATTAAATGTTTTTTGGTCTTTGGTGCAAAAATTCAAGCAAACCTTTTAAACAAAAAAAGGAAGCTTCCGAATAAATTAATTTGTAAAATTGAATACTTCTTTCTTAAAATAAGCCCAAGAAAACGAAAAATATTAAAAAGAAGAGCAAAATGAAACTGCGATTTGAATTTTTATTTATTAATAAATGATTTTACTCGAACTGAAAATACGTAATCCTATTGTAAAATTCCTTCCCTTTACAGTTAAGTAGGTATATAAAGCAAAAAAGGAATATTTACGTCGATGGCCTCCCAAGATTAAATTCGCTGTATTAAATATTATTATACCTATGTATGGTATACATTTTAAAACTTTAAAAAAATAAGCACATTAAATGACATTTCAGAAATTAGCAAAAGCCAGTAATGAGACACAAAAAAGCAAATTCTTATATTCTGTGCTTGAAATTATAATGCGTTCAATACTTTGGTACGCATAAGAATTTTATTTATACATTTATTACATAATTTTATTTATTGCATGATGTTGAGTTAGCCTATTAACTTTAAGTAATTTTTGTAGTCTACTACTACTCTTTATTCAAATTTATTGTTAAATTATCTTAAATTCTCACCGCATGATTCGGTGTTTTGTAAGTACAAAGTACGTGCATATTTGTCAAAGACTTTAAGAATTAAAGAAAATTTACACCCTTTTCCTGTGTTATTACTCGTCACGCCTGGGCGAGACGTCACCAGGCTTACAACTAAGAGCAAGTCACTTGCGTGGCAGCGAACAGAGTTAAATCTTGCAGAATGTGTGGCCGATTCCTTTGATGCTTTGTACCCAAACCAGTTATAATTGTGTTAACAATACACTTGAAAATAGATTCGGCAGACATGATCCTATTATCAGTGTTCCCACGATCAAATATCTAAACTTGGACAGGCGAAAAGATCCTTTAAAATCTTAGAAACATTTATGATATTTTATAAACTTAAACTAATACTGTAGTCATAGCCTTTAAATACGAAATTGGTAACATGCAGACACAGATTTGTTCATACATTAACGGAGATATTATTCTCTGATATTAAATTAGAACTTAAAAATGAAATGTATAACCATTCTTTCAGGTTTGGCATCAGTTAAATTAACGAATTCATTTATATAAGAAGAATAATTACAGAAACTGAAAATATCTAATTTTGATTTCAGGAAATAAATCTATGGACAAGTTCGCTTTAAAAGATAAGTAAGCCTAAGTATAGTGTTTGGCAGAAGAGACCTATTTCGCCTGTAAAACATGAAAATCATGAAAAGTTGAAAACGAGTAAGAGGACCTTTGATAAATAAACAGTTTTCCTCTTTATCTAAAGGACATTATAATCATGATATTTCATGCACATTTGAAAACACTGAAGCAGCAAATAAAACCTAAAATCACAAGTTCTTTATCTAATGGCAAATGAGACACAGTTAACAACAGCAACATTATTTTTTGTTTAATGGGAGAACAGAAGAAATTTCACACGTTTTTCCAAATTTACATTATGATACGTTTTTCAGACGAGTAGTAAAACGGTCACTTACATAAAAATATACATATTTATTTGATTTCATGTGAACTAAACTCAGTGACTCAAATTTTCAGGGCAGTCCATCTTTGACAATCAATGGAAGTTCAGTTCACTCGACGAACAGTCCTACTGCTAGTAATAACGCATGATGAACTTGGAATTCCTTTTTGATTTCAGTCAGCAAGGACTTGCGATTTTGTTTCAATACCCTTTTCAGTATTCAACGGCTGCGTTCGGCCTGCTACTTCATTTTTCTGCGCTTTCACTGCCTCGACGTTTCTACTTCACAATTACATCACTCACAGTAGATTTTGGCTTCAGTAGAATGTCCAAAATTTCCGGAACTGATTTCGCACGAAGGTGGCATCCCACTGTACTGCCACGATCAAAGTCACTAAGCTCCTTTGACTTACTCATCGTCTGACAAATGCTTAAATATGACCTGGCAAACCATTACCGAAACTTTTATAGCTTTTGGTTAGACATGAAATTACGTCACCTACCAGACCACTTCTTAGAGGGATGTCTGGATACTTTTGGCCAGATGGTATATACATTCAGAAATCCTGAAGTGCATATTTTCAAACTTATTTTAACAAAACAACAATAAAAGTAACATGTTTCGTTTTCAACATGACTTTGTTCAAACATAATGTTAATGGATTGTGTTGTGTCCATGAGAACCCAAATTGATTTCAAAGAACCATGTGCAATCAAGCCGTAGCCAGCTGTCTCAGTAATCTTCCCAGAACAGAGCTGCTCAGGACCATAAAGGTATTCTCCAAGAAGAATCAAGGATCTCATAATTGCAGTACAGTCAAAAATATAGCCAGGACTTAATCCCATTTGGTCACAGGAATTGCAGGGAAAGTAGGATCTTGTATCATCTATTTCTATTTTCATATGCCGAAAGTGCTGGATTCTGAGCCATTTACAGTTTTTTTATGACTGAATTAGCATTAATTTTCACATGTCTGGTAGGCTTTCTTGAGGGTATTTCCTCTCAGCCGATATCTTGTGTTGGCATTTGCATCATCAAGAATAAGCAGATTATTGTTACCATCCTAGATATCTCTTGCCTCTTTTGCTAAGCTAAAGCTGAATGGGTGAAGAAATGAATAATGAAGAAATTTGGGTACTTGTTCCTCATACTGGGATGATAAAGTTTCCAAATACTGATTTTCTCTTGAAACAAACAGTGCGCTGACGTTTCGAGTTTGAATGTACTTTACTCTCAGCAGCACAGGTTTTTGTGGCTCGTATAAGTCTGTTATGCTAGCAGTTTTATGCAAGCCTTATGCTTATGCTAGCAAAATATGTGCTTGAAAGAACGACGTCTTTCGGTAAATGCACACACATGCTTTTAATTATTCCATGGTTACATTAATTCCTACATGATGTGCATGAGGCCAAATACTGTTCAAAGACGAATTAAACAAAAGTGTTCCAAAACATTCTGCTTCATTTTGTTTAGATTGAAGTTATAGAGTACTTTTCTATCAGCCATAATATGTGACCAAACGTTTAAGCCTATTATTTTGATATGAAGAGAAATTACATTTTGGGGATCAAAGATTTATTAAAGAAGCAAACATGCTGCGTAAATACAGAGTTCAAAATCAGCTGTTATTGGTATTAGTGCTCAGGTAAATAAAACTCAGTAAGTATAGAGTCGAGAGAAGCGAAGATAAGTGAACCAAAAGATAATCCTATTTTGTGCCAAGACCAGCACAACGCAAAAGTACATCTAGATTTTTGTCTAAAATGATGGATTGAGGTAAAGTAGAATACTGAAGCACAGAAACAGTTACCAATTTGAATGCATAGCTGCCGACAAAACGATTAATGAGTATCCCAAAATACAACAATTTTCAAAGATTATTGAAGATAATTCCTGAGTGAAAATTATTATTGGTAAGACAAAAGATCAACACTAATAAAGCTTTTAAAAACCAAAATTTAAAATATGTTGAGTGTTCTCGAAAAGGAATACTTTCGTAAAGAAACTGAATTTTTGTAAATTAGAAAAAATGTTAAGAAATGGTAATCTGTATATAATTATTTTTTCTTTTATTGACTTTCTGAAAACTGGTATTTCGATCTTGGTTTAAATACTGTTACACGGGCTGGTTGTATACTGCAATGCAAATGTATGATCATTTCCTTTAGAGAATTTTTCTCAAAGGCTACCTTTCTCTTCAGCAACTAACCCTAGTATGTTTTGCTTAAACAATTAAAAAATTATTTATTAATGAAACAGAAATTTAGAAAGAAATAGGAATATTAGAGCCCATCGTGCTATCTATAACACATCACGCACTATAACACGCATTATAACACATTACGATAAAACACACAGTAAGACACATCGAATAATTTCCCTAAGAATTATTTGCTTAAGGATTTAATGATATCAAAGTAACATGTCAAGATAACGCAAGAAGGGAAAACTGAGATTTTAATAGAAATTCATAATTACTTCTGGATCCCCTCAGGTTAGGAAATTATTTAAGAAACTATGCATCGTGTACAAAACAGATTCTATCAAATTCGAAGATCAGCATTGCTTAAAAATATCCGAAGAAATACTCTACTGTAGGCTTGCAGCACTGACCTTAAAATGTCAGGTTCATGAAGAATTTCGACATCTGTGTTACCGTATTTATTTGAACAAGTCTGGAACGGAAATATAAAGTAATAATTTTTTGAAAAACACCAGAACACTTTACAAAACCTATTAAGCAGCTATACCACAGAATATAACAATAGCATACATTTCGCATTCGAAGGAAAAGTTATTGCCATAGAATCAAAATAACAAAATTTTAAGCCTTGTTCAAGATTAAAAATTTTTGGAAGCAGAATGAAAAGTAAAAAAAAGAACGAGGGAAAAGGAGAGCTTACTTCCAATATTCCGGTACTGAAATAAAATACTCAAATATCACTAGAAAAACTTTGAAAGCGTTGTAACAGAAAGAAGGAAAATTGGGAAAAGCATTATCTCGTAAACTATTATTGTTGTCTGTGAAAGCGAATTAGAGATCCGCCCTCTTAATTTTGATGGAAATAAAAGTCGAGAATAGTACACCTGGAAACTTCCAAGCCTGGACTGTTTCTCATCAAATTAACTTTTATATGTGACTTAATTCCAACTTCATACCGTTGTTTCATTACCACTGTTATTTTCTCAAAATGCTTAAGGAAAAGCGTTGGCAGAAAGAAAATAAGAAATAGAGTTTTCAAAGTAGGAAAAATAATTCATTGAATAAAATATAAAATAAATTAAATAAGCAAAGCATTTGATTATTTATTTGAGTATGGCAAAGCATTCGAAGGCTTTCTGCGTAAGGGGGAGGATGGATTCCATGGAGGGATGGCTTCGGCGAGCACTTTCTTTGGGAAACTGGCTTCAACACACGCTATGCATGGGAAAAGACATGAAGGCGCCTATGCAATCAGCTCGGATTCGAGCTCCGGACCGAGCTATCGGTGTTTCGCAACTCTTCTGCTCAGCCAGTGGTTAGCTCAAATATAGCAACGAGAGTGTTGCAAGCGTAGCAACAGAAAAATTTCTAATTCTGTGCATTTGATGGACGATAACCATTCAAATCGTGCAAATTTTCGGTCTAATAAGAGCTTATTTATATTTTAGCAAACAAAATCAAGAAGTATATTTTGATTTATACTGAGTAACTTTTATTTTTAGGAAAAGAAAGAAACTACTGATAATTTTGTACCCAAGCACTATAAATTGCTATTTCTAACAAGATCTTTCCAATACAAATATATGAGGTTGTAAGGATTATCCTAAGTTTATTAACTGTTATTTTAAGTTACAATTCTTTCCTATCTACTCTAATTTCAGCTTACAATTTCCTACCAGAATGTAACTTCAGAAACGCAGTGAATGTAAATGAGTAAGAGTACTATTTAAGTCGATGCTTCACTGACTTCTACAGAGAGAGCTTGATTTTCCTGACTAGCGCACGTTTGCCATTTGGTTACATTGTCTCTGAGCTATTACGCTCGGCCATACTTTCGGCCCTTGCTTGGCTTCGTGCATTAAATTAATATTTTGAGGTCAACTACTTAGATTTCTGATAACGTCGTCTATACCTTTCAGATAGCTTTAGTTAAGCTTAATTTAATTTAAATGCATAATTATTTACGTTCAAGCCAAAGTAGAGGCTTTGTGTATACTCCAAGTAGGAGTTAATGATATTTATTCTGAAAAAGAAAGTGTAGTTAACCCTTCTTAAGTCTTACGTGTTTTGTTCACACACTTGAGCGATTATTCGCTTGTTAGTGTTCGTGGAAATTTAAGACAGAACTTTGGAATTAAATGAGTAAAACTCCACATTGGGCGCGTGAACTTGTTCTCAACGAACCATGCCGCTAGTTAGCTAAGATTTCTCATTAACCACTTCCACCTTTCAGTACCCTCAGCCACAACCAAACCCCATGCAGGGATTCGGATTTATCGTGGAAACGATGTGAGCGGCGATCAAGCCAACAGCAACTTTTGACGGAAGAGGATCCGTAATGACCTACTTGGAACAGCTGGAGTTACACTTCACGTTATATCCTGTGAACCAGCCACAGAGAATTATCATCGCTCCAACGAATTTAAAAGGCCAAACCCTCAGCTGGTGCAAGAATATTGGCAAGAGTTTGGGACTTGGGAAACACTTAGGAAACACGTACACTTGGGAAAATTTTAAAAATTCCCTGTTGAAAGCATTCCCAGCTGTAAAAGACCGCGCAAAACTCGAATCAGAGTTATTCAGTAAATACCAAAATAATGTTGACGAATTAACAGATTTGATCTTAAGGAAGATTCATATTGTCGAATTATTATATTGGAAAAGGCCTGACAATGAAGTTATCGTAATAATTGTGCCGCGGTTGCTTCGTCAATTCAAGATTTTCTTGAAGTTAGAAATCCGCAAACGCTGGATATCGTATTCGAACTAGCTCTCAAATTTCAGAGTAGGCGAACGGCCGAAAACGCGAGTGCGAAGAATTTTAGGCAGTATTCAAGGCTTCAAGCCCAGACGAAACATCAAGGTCAGCAGAATTCCTATCGACAAGAAGGAAAGGTAGCAAACCCGGATAAGAGGAAAGCCGGTCAGACCAAAGGGTGGGGAATTAAAAAGCAGTTGAACCAAGGGGTTGAAAAGAGGAATTTAAACTAGTCCACGGTGACTAGAAGGAGGGTGAAGTCACCATATGAGAAGGTAAATCCCTCAGAAATCAAACTGAATACGGTAGTCGTACAAAATTTGGCCTTGCCAAAGATCCATATATTACTAAACGACGTCCCTGCGACCGCCTAACTGGATAATGGGGCTCAATGCAGCTGCATTTTCGTCCTTATAGATTGTCTAACACAACCGGACAACGGGACATTTTTGTCCAAGGCAAACAGCATGTCTGCTTGGGAAAAGTGGGGCTGCATATTCAAATAAAGAACGAGGTCCAGAAAATAAACTTCTTAGTGGTAAAGACTTTGTTAACCGCAGTCATATTGGGGGTTGATTTCTTAGGCGCAGCTAGCTCAAAAATTAATTTCAAAGATTCTATTTTACAGGTCAAGAGGGATAAAGTGGAACTTGAACAAGCCGCAATGCCGGAACGTGAGCTGAATCACCTCGAAGAAGGAGAAAAAGAGAAAATCCAAAATTTGGTTAGAAATTTTTCTCAGTTATTTGACGAGAAGCCTGGCTTCTGCCAGATAGTATCTCCCACTATTGATACTGGTAGTGAGCCCCAGTTCGTTCAAAACCATATAGATATGACCATGTAAAAGAAAACATTCTCGAACAACACTTTAAGAAAATGCTTGAAAACAAGTTAAGTGCGCCAAGTACCAGCTGTAGTTTTATGTAGAAACAAGAATGGACAGCCTCCCGCAGATCCGAACGCATGGAGATTCACTATTGACTACACAAAATTAAATAGCATAATGAAATACCCCACATACCCCCTCACAATAATAGATGAAATTATAAGGAAAATTCGGTCAACTAAATATATAGCAACACTAGACCTGACGTCAGGATATTTTCAAATTGCAGTAAAACCCTGCGATGTCGAAGAAACAGCTTTTATTACAAAGTCAAGAGTGTATGCCTTTTTGAGAATGCCGTTTGGCTTAAGCGGAGCTCCGGCTACTTTACAAAAAGTTATGAATATTGTTTTAAGGCCAGTCGTGGGAAAAAGTACACTCATTTATCTCGATGATATTATTGTGACGAGCGATACCCTAGAGGAACATATTAAACATTTAGAGGAAGTTTTTACATTATTAAATGAAGCGGGCTCAAAATTAATCCAAAAAAGTGCAAATATGCCGCCAAGGAATTCAAGTACCTCGGCTACAAAATCTCGAAAAACAGCACTGAGACTGACAACTATAAAATTTTAGCAATTAAATGTTATCCACTGCCAAATACGGCCAAGAAATTATCATCTTTTCTGGGGATGTGTTCCTATTATAGAGTATTCATAAAAGATTTTGCAAAGATAGTTGAACCTTTGTTGGTTTTTAACTCAGCGAAATTATACAGCAACTGAGCGGGAAACCCTCGCGGTCCTACTAGAGGTGCAAAAATTTCATGTGTACTTTGGAAGTGCCCTAATAACTGTGTATTCAGATCACACGGCAGTTCGTCGCCTATACCCCGGTAAAAAACTTTCGACCCGGCTCATATGTTGGACACTAAAACTGCAAGAGTTTAATTTAATAATAAAAAACACACCTGGGAAAGAAAATGTAGTTGCAGACGTACTATCCAAAATAAAGATCGATGAAGACGGAAATACAATTATATGTACGATGCTGAATGCCAAATTAATTGAATCCCGAGAAACAATAATTGCCGAATTAAAACCGGACCCAGAATTTAAAGATATTTACGCTTATCTGTAAGATCCCGAAAATTTTGAATATGTAGACTTAACAGCTGTTCGCAATAGGGCGGCCTATTATGAAATTATCGATAAATTGCTCCTTTACACGAAAACAACCAACGATAACCAAGAATTGCGGCGGGTGTCCCAAGGAGTCCACGTTTAGGCATTCTAGAGAAACTCCATTACTCGAAATCAAGAGCCCATCTTGGTGTTAAGAAAACCCAGCAAAGGGTCCGCGAAGCGGTGTATTTTCCGCATTTATACAAAGTTGTGACGTCGTATTTCAGGTCATGTCACTTGTGTCAATTAACGACGTTAATTACAACCCGGCCGCATAAAAACCTCTTTTCCTAATGAATTGGTTGGCATTGATTTGCTTGGTCCCTACCCCAGAAGAAAGATTAATAAAAACAGATACTTTTTAACCATCGTAGGTCATTTCTCAAAATGGGTGGAAATAATTCCCCTTAAACGGGCTTCAGCAAAAATAGTAGCAGATTCGTTTCTAAATTAATATATTTTAAAATATGGGGCCCCAATAAAAGTAATATCAGATAATGGTAGGCAATTCGTAAGTAATTTATTTGGAAACCTGTGCGCAGGCCTTGGAATACGCCATCCAAAAATGGTACCTTATAGACCGCAATCAAATATTGCGGAACGTGTAAATAAGAATATAGTTAAAATTATCCGGGGATATGTTAAGAATTATCATGACCATTGGGAGAGCTGTGTCAATGAATTAAGCTTTGCCTTGAGAACAGCAAAGCAGGACACTACGATAGAAAGAGACGCAATGTAGAATATACGATAGGCCGGAAAGTACTAAAACTGAAATATTCGTTATCATCCGCACCCGAAAATAGGGTTGCTAAATTTGAACCCAGGTATGAGGGCCCTTTCATTATCGAGAAAATTAAATTTTCTGCGGTTTATTTAAAAGCGGAAAATAAACACTATTGCTAACATTGACCAGCTGAAACCATACCATAGTCGTACGGATTTTCTAGTCCTAAATGATTTATTGCAGATTCCTGAGATCGCGCCAAGAATATTCATTTCGCCATCGCTTAGCAGGGATCCCCCAGCAACAGAAACAAAACTACCGGAGAATACTGAAGGAAAGACCTCGAAACGAAAGCAACAGCAGCCACAAGGTTCAGGCTCAGCGAGAGTAAAGATAACGAAACAGAAAAAGTACCCTTCAACAGAAGCCAGCGCCGAAGGGAAAGCGGAAAAGGCTAATGGAAAATAAGAAAAAAAAAGCCACAACCGAAGCCAACTACCTCGAGAGAAACGATAGGAATATGGCAGCCGAGATCTACGAAAAGAAGACAACCCGACGAGGCAAGATCCATTCCTTTTGAGGAAACCAGAAAAAACAAGAGAAGCTTGAAAGATTCCGAAGCACGGTCCGGATACTATAAGGCAGAGAGGAAGCCAGAGTGCCAGAATCCTCAACCTACAAAAAAAACAGGCCGATTCAACGCCGAGGAAGGAAAAGAAAAAAGGGGCTAGAAGTGAATACCAGCCGCCCGAGACGACTGAGAATCCGAAGTTTAAAGTCTCCTACTTAGCAAGAAGTTTGCGATAAAATGATGCAGGAGTATAGAAACCAAAAAAGGTAAGTGAAAATTTTCCTTTTTTTCTATTTTGTATTGAAAGTTCGATTTATGTTATGTGTTTAAAATTACTTAATATTGTTTAAAGTACGAAATTGAATTCGCAAGTTTGAGAGAATTTAGTTCTAACTATCTGTTAAACAGTAAAATTTTTTGAATTCGCAAGTTGGAGAGAATTTATTTTGCAAATACTTTCTTTTGAGAATTCTCAAGTTACGAGAAACTATTTTGTGAATATGTTTAGTCGAACGACTTCAAATGTTTTAACTTAAAGAAAGATTGTAGCAAACCTTTGTGAATTTTGTATAGCAACTACAACGAATGTTGTAAAATTAATTTTAAATATTGCATGTTAAAATGTTCTATTTAATGCAGAAATGCTAATGTCAGCTTTTAAACTATTGTAAAAGTTAAGCTTGCTCAAATGTAAGTTTTGGTCAAGCATGACTCTAAATACTTTGTATAAGAGATGAATTGAATGAAGTATAGATTGAACGTGTTTAAAGTTAGGCTCTCCAGGCTTCACTTAAGAATTTTAAATTAAGCTCCTGTGTTAGTACATTAGAACTAGCGTTGTGTTTAAGGAGTCTTCTGAGGTCTCGAATGTCTAGTTTCTAACAAATCGCAGCGGCTGGATAGTGGTAGTGTATTTTCGCGGAAAAACAACAAGAAAAAGCTCGTTTCACTCAGAACAATTTCAGGAGAGCGGGGGAAGAAGATTTAAATTTTCTGTGAATGCAAGTCGTTTGAGAGCCAAAATAATTTCAAGAAAAAGTATTGGTAAAAAAATGGAAATTGTTATGAAAAGAACTAATACATTTTCTTTCTAGATTAACGGAAGGACAAGACTGACATCTGACTGAAAGAAAAGGTGAAGCAGATGCATGTTAAATTATAAAATTTTGTGAACTTAAAATTCTTCGTTTTAGTATAGTTTTAGATATTGTGTTATTCCCCTAAACAGGAAAAGGTTTAATGATGAATTCAAGAAAGCACACTTGCTACAAGTTGAAGACTTTGATGAGAAAGATTTTTGTAGAATTTACACTCTTAATAAAGGTCGTTTTGAGACCTTATTCTTCGAGTAGTTAAATTCTGGCAGAGGAAGATGCAAGATTTATCCTAAGTTTATTAATTACGATTAATTAGTTTATTTTAAGTTACGATTCTTTCCTATCTACTCTAATTTCAGCTTACAATTTCCTGCCAGAATGTAATTTCAGAAACGCAGCGAATGTAAATGAGTAAGAGTACTATTTAAGTCGATGCTTCAACGACTTCTACAGAGAGAGCCTAATTTTCCTGACTAGCCCACGTTTGCCATTGCGCTAGATTGTCTCTGAGCTACTACGCTCGGCCATACTTTAGGCTCTTGCTTGGCTTCGCCCATTAAATTAATATTTAGGTGCCAACTACTTAGAATTCTGATAGCTTCGGCTATACTTTTCAGATGGCTTTAGTTAAGCTTAGTTAATTTAGCTTCGTGATTGTTTAAGTTCAAGCCCAAATGGAGGCTTTGTGTATACTCCAAGTAGAAGTTAATTGTATTTATTCTGAAAAATAGAGTGTAGTTAAGCCTTCTTAAGTCTTACGTGTTTTGTTCACACACTTAAGCAATTATTCGTTTGTCAGCGTTCGTGGGGTTCCAAGACAGAACTTTGGAATTAAATAAGTAAAAGACCACAAGGTCTTTCGTAAAATTATGAAAGGTTAATAGGTTTTCTTAAAATGTAGCTAAAATTTAAAGTACTGATTCTATGAATATAATTCCAGTTGCAGAATATCTGAAAATATAGTATTAAATTTTAAAAAATCAGTTTCTCCTTATGATAGGAAAAACTCCTTAAATAAAATATCTTATTTTTTATATGGGGCCAATATATTGTAGCCAATTAATAAACATTTGTTATGGTTTTATTTTTGTTATTATAAAAGTAAGAATCCGCGATCCGTGAGTATATGATTTGTTGAAACTAAAAATAGGGGCACCTAGAAACTATCTTTTAAGACTAAATTTAGATTTTCTTTTATTTAAAGTTCAAACAATGTTTTGTCGATTTCTCGCATATATCTTCCTATAATGAATGAAGTAAATATATAGAACTTTGCTTGAAGATTTTTCGTAAATCCTCTAGATTTTTTCTACTACTTCAGTTCTTTATTTTAGGATTCAAACATCTAAAAGCATATCTATCATAAAATCTTTCAAAGTTCACAGATTATAAAAGAAACACCTTCTTTTGAAACAAGAATGGTAAAGAAAAGGTAACCGACCGCTTTCGAAGGGCATTTTTCAAAATGTCAGTTATATTTCTGAATTTATGAGATTTGTTATTGGATTGCGTTTTCACTTATATATTTGACTATATACTTATATCTCACTTATATATTTGGTATATACATATATTTGATTTTATTTTGTGTATGTTCACCGTAAGCAGTGAAACAGAATAACTGGAAAATATTGATTCATTAGTAATGCATGGCTAAATATGTTCATCAACACACAATTAAAAAAAAGCATATACTATTGAAGAAAAACATGTATAATTTAAATTCTATTAAGCTAATTTTTAACTCTTAGTCTACATCATGCATAATTAATATACAAACTCTATGTGCAGAATTTCAAGGGATTCTATAGGGAACTTTTAGAGTTTTCATGGTTGCTGTGAACATTAATTATACAAAACAAAAATTAATCAAAATCTACCTTTAAAGTTTTCGAATTAACATTACGTGACATATGTGAACAACTATTCACATTGCCAAACGAAAATGAATAAATACATTAATAAAAATACTTTGCCATATTCTCCAGACTAATTTAAATGCTCAAAATTATTTAGTTAATTGACAAAGGAAAATGAGAAAATACATAATAAAAATACTTTGCCATATTCTCCAGACTAATTTAAATGCTCAAAATTATTTAGTTAGCAAGTAACATAAAAAAGGGGTAAAAACGCATTTTTAATTTGCTCTTTAAACTTTCACTTCTGCTGTAGCAAACAATAACTTCCGGTTTGTCGTCTCTCAGACAAACTGCTGTAGCTCCAATTCTAAAAAAAACATATCAAAAAAAGAAAAGTTGTTTTTGATAGCAAAGAGGGTGGCCTTTTAAAATACGAAATAAAACAAAATGAGATTTCTAACCAAAATCGGCCTTTCGAATGAATAAGGTTACTTGCTAGAATTTTGCTTTAAATCAGTCGCTTGCACGGGTAGCTTTTGGTCTGACATTCGTAACTCATCAGATCGAAGATTGACTCCGTAAGTGTTTAATAAATTAAATGCAAAACGTTTGATATCTTTGCGTGAAAGCTTTGCGGAGGTACTGGTAAAAAAACTTACGGATTGCAGTTTAATATTTTTCTACCAATTTAAACAACAAATGCAAAGATATTTCCTCTACTGATTACAAGTTTTCAACCAGGGAAAACAACACTTCGTAATGTACATATCGCATGGAAATATTCGTCACTAATATTTTTGCGAATTTTCCACATAAATGTTTGATAATTTTTGTGTTTAACTCATTAAAGTAAAACTGACATTTTAACAGCTGAATCTTTTGCATTTTGAGAAACATATAAGGTACTAGTTTTTGTAATTACAGAACTTTTTTACTCCCGTCCTGAGATTGTTTCTAAAATTGTGTGCGTTATTTTAAGGAACATTCTAATTAGAAAAACGTGTCATCAATATTTAAGGAAACAAATTTACAGTTACCTTTTTCAAAGCCTTTAAAGTTCATTAGCTGTTAATGATATCGGACATCTGCAGCTAAAATGAAGGTCAAATGTGCAATAAGAAATTTGGCCAAGTTTAGAACGTCTGTTACGGATTTGTTAACTTTCCGAGCTGCAAAGTCTTGGGAAGTTTGCATTAAAATTAAATCGATTTGCTTCCGCATACTAACAATTAATGCTATTTGACAAACTGACACAGTAATGAGCGAAAGTCAGCTTTAATGATGGGTAAACCTATTGACTGTTAGAGCCTGCGTGGAAGGTTACATCAACCATACTTGTCATTAGACTTCAGCTAATTCAGCATGAATTCGAAAGTGTAGTCGCATTTAATGAGAGTAATCCCTAGGGACAGTCACTGGTAGACATATGTGATGCTTGCTTTCACAGAATTTCCTTTCATTTCAGCATCTGTTTGATATCAGATATCTGAGCGCGGAATATATTTGGAGGAACGTTATCATATTGGAATGGTTACAAATTGCCCTTATTTATTTAAAACAATACATGTACATGAATTTGAAAGTACCGTCGTTTTTAATCAGAATGATGCCTAGAATAATTCATCTATATGCATTCATGGTTCTTGTTTTCACAGAATTTTAATTTATTTCGATGTTCCATGTCAGGTATATAGATGAAATAGATTCATTTTCAGAAATTTTACTAAAGGTTTCAAGTCACTCCATAAATAATGTTCTGTTATTTTGGTAGTTAAGGAACTTGCGATGTCCTGTCTGTACCTTACAGACATGTACAGAAATGTTTAAAGGAAACAACATAAAAATAATTTCAATACTAGAAGGGACTTCTTTAACCTCTATATTACAAGGGATTTCAAAATATATTAACCGAGCAAAATCTGAAATACATTGAACTTAAATGGCCTTTCAACAAACATCTAACATTTTTTTCTATTCTTTCCTTTTATCGATACTGTACTAATTTTAAAAATATGTCTGGATCGTAACTGTTTCTTCTAAAAATTAAATGATTGACATCGTGACTATTTCTTTTAAAAATTAAGTGTTTAATATCGTGAGTTTATATTAAGCCAGCAAGGTTTATGTAAATCTTTGCAGCACCAAATTTATTTTACTAAATAAAAATAAAATATGAAAATGAATATATTATATTTTATACAGGAAATTTCGTATTAACTAGGTTAATATCAAGATTGACGTTCATGATTAATACAAAGCCACAGTTATTTCCATAACAGTTAAAAAAAAGCACAGGAAGAAGGAATAATCAACGCATTTTTAGCCAAAGAGCAACGTTAGTTTCGAATATGGTATTAGTCTCAAAACGGAATTTTGCTTTGAATCACTATAAATTGAGTATCACTTTGAATCACTATAAATTGAGTATCACTTTTCAAATTGTTGCCACCAAATGAAATCGACCTATACTATATTTAAAGAAATTAAATAATGAAGAATCTGCATGAATTTATGTATATATGTTTTTCGCATTTTAAAAAATATACATGCATCCATTCATGCATTTTGAATAATGTAGTCCTGCACCCGAACATGGGCACCTGGAAGCTCGAATTTTGAGCTTCCAATTTTATTTATTATCTATTTTATATTTTGTAAGACTTCAGAAAATTTTTATTTAAAGATATGCTGTTTTTTAATTATTTTGCTGTTGAATCCAATTTTATCTGGCATACGGGCCAAGAACGTGATATTTGATAAATTAAGTAAACGCACAAAGCATTAATAAAAAAAAAGACAAAACGAAACGTCTTGTAGAGCTATCTTTGTAAGAAAACTGTACATAGACATGATGAACTGAGACAAGACTGAATGTATGCCAACACTTAACGCTGCATTGGGAATTCTAAACGCACACTGCTATGCTGCTTTTAAAATATTTGCAATTTTACTGTTGAACTGCAAAAGGCATAACTGCGAAGAAAATATTGCTTAAAAATAAAGCAAGAAAGACAACAAAATAAGAAATGGTTTAGTAAGAGTGAGTGTAACAGCAGATTGCGATTTCAGCAAAAGCGCAAAAATCCTTAATAAAAACTCTTTTAAGCCACCATTAAAATCTGAAGCTCTTCACATTTCTTATATTTTAAGTTGTAAATTGAACTTTAAGTTATTTTAACAGCCTCAAGTGGAAGAGTTGTTATTGTAAGCTTTGCTTCCTGTTCTCTTCAAGCTGAAATAAAAAGGTTTACTTAAAACTTTTGTAAGACTGCGCCACACATTTCTAGAAGGAGAGATAACTCTTCAGAGATTTCTAATATGGTTTAAATAACTTAATACGAGAATGAGAAACGTACACGTTAATGATTCTGTATTAAGGTATCTATCTGTATATACGGCTTAAGTGCCTGTTTGTCGCCGATAGTTTATTGGTTGCTTGCGTAACTGTACCAGCCAATGAGGTAAAGTATTCAAATAGTAAAATAAATTTGATCACAATAGTTATCATTGTTTTAATTAAATTATCATGGTATTTAAGTATTTTTAATTTATACAATTGTTGCTTATTACGCATTTAACTATATTTACATATTAATTACTTAGAAACTTGCAAACGTTGAGAAATTAAAGGAGACGAAACCAACTAACGAGTTATGCATAGTACATCTCATCAAGTAAGTTTACCCAAGCTCTTATGCTAAATATCCTTTCGCGTAAAGAGTTTAAAATTTTGCCCGATTTTATTCCGACATTGTATTTTAAACTGAATTTTCAGCTGAACGCAAATTAAACGTGTCAGGAGGAACGTGAACATTTGTTTGCATTAGCAATCATCTGTTTTTGAAACAATTTAAGGCTGAACTTAAATGGAGCGTGTCAGGGGGAAGGTGAACATTTGTTTGCATTGGCAATCATCTGTTTTACATAAAAACTACGTTTTAACGTAATCTCTTTAAAGCATGCCTCCTAGAAAATACCGCACTGAAGAGAAGGTTAGGTTTGGTTAGGTTATTCAGTTACGGCAAAGGACACGAGGGCTATCTGCCTAAGGGGAGGGATGCCTTCGTTGAGGACTTTCTAAGGGAAACTGCCTCGTATACACGTTACGCATGGGGAAAACCACGAAAACGCCCATGCAACCAGCCCGTGCGCGGGATTCGAACCTCGGACCGAACTACCAGTGTTCAGCGTCATCCTAAAGCTGCATAAAAACGGCTTTCTCGACAAAAAGAAACCACTGAGCTGAGCAAAGAAAGAAATGTACCGCCAGTGGTTTCCTTCATTGCTCTCTACTTTAAGCAAATAAGCAAGAAGAAGGGGGAAACCCCGTGGGGCAGTAAGCAAAGGAACGTCCTCGCCGCTGCCATGGGTAATTCAGTTTGAATTAGAAGACACCTTTGCACAAATCATTTTAATTACAATTTATAATATCTAGAACAGCGGTCATTTCGTACGACCACCGGGTTTTCTAGTAGAATATAGCTATTTCTTTAAAAACCTGGAGTGTAACTAAACGTAATATTTGATAGTGCAACATAGACTAATGTGCCGAAATGCCCTAAAGAGTTGACTACTTCCAGTCTTCTCTTTTAAGAAAGATTACATTACGTTTAACATTACGTTAGCAACCTTCAGAACAATTATAGTTTCCTAAAGCTGCGATAAGCTTCATATTGATGTGAAATGATAGACCTGGGAAAATTTCTACCATTTTACAAAGCATTTGCCTCATTAGAGAGCGTTCCAGACGAGTGGCAGACGACTGGTGAATTCCGATTTTAAGCAATACTTTTAAAGTTATACTACATTAAGACAATGGCTTGTTTGAAAGGTTTTTATTATCAATTCACCAATTTTGAATACTTAAAATAAACAATGCTACTAGGCAGTATGAAATAAAAATATTATTGTTTTATTTTGTGTGCTGTTTTAGTAGTAATTGAGCACGGAGGAGTTATATAATCTGTTAGAAATTATAATCAGATTTTATCTGAATAATTGATATCAGCAGAAAATAACCAAATGTTAAATTCCAAATATGGAAAGGAAAGAGATATACGGAAATGCAAAGTTTGAAATTAGAGGAAACAACACTTTATTTTGGACCAGAATTTGAGGAAAACAAAAAAAAGAGAACTCCGTCAGTTTTATGTACGATCAGACGCAGATCCTTTTTCTTTCAGGGAAGAATTCTTTTGCTTCTGAAGAAAAGGGAATTGCGGCTGATTGCCCTTGAAATCGATAGAGTTTTATTCAAAATCTACCCCTAATAAGGTTGCTGCTTTGCTTAATTTTAATAATTAAATTTTATTTTTTTCTAACAAATAAAGCTATTCAATGGTAAGTAATGTTTGCGTTGCATTTCATTAACTTACATCTTAAAAAATTTAATGTTTAAATCAATGCAACAAAAAGCAACAAGTAATAAATGTGAACAAAAGCGTGCAAAAGCTGGTACATACAGTTATTACTTACATCAACTGGCTCATTGAACCAGAATTAGAAAATTAGAAGAGTAATTCGCTATTCGTTAAACATGTGCTGAATTAAGATTCTGAAATCAATAGAACTAGAAAGAAAGAGCCAGAAAAGCGTTAATTTATTCTGACAAAAAGAAATTTTCTACAGAGTAAGTTGAATTAATGAAACCTTAGCCGGCCGTATAGACTTTCGGTGCCCAAGGGTAAATGCCGAGTAATAAGAGAAATGATTTTGAAAATCTTTAAAAAATAAGAATTACATTATTAGAAAATCTGTTACAACTGTACATAAGCTGAAATTAAATTTTTATTCTTCATAACTGATGTATTGACAGATGCAAAAAATTTGTTAATGAAATAGTCTCAAGAACAACACTCGGCTGTTAATGTATGTATATATTTTGATTCATTAAAATAATTTATTTTTCACAAATTGGTGTTTAATAATCATCCCAAAATCCAAAGGTATTTAAGAGATCTATATGAAACAGAAGAAAAATATATTGCAACAAGAATAAGAAGGGACTCTCAGAAAATCTGCAATGTGTGAAAAATAAAAGAACACTTGTCCATCTAGCAATATTTAAAGATGTATTGGGAAGGCAAATTTTTCGCTTTAAGATGAAAAAGGTATCCGTTTTAAATTTCTGAGTTATTTTAAAGATATTATTTTATAAATTAAAAATTAATCTTACAAATCAAAATTTAAACTTATATTCACCTTATCGCTTCAAGGAACTAAAATATACTACTTTTCAAAAGACGGAATATAATTAGATCAATATTTAATTTTATATAAGTCACATAATTTTAATTCAAAATATTGTGCAATGAATTAAGAATTACTTGTGCATTTGAATATATTCAATAGAACACTGTGTACTAAAATTGTGACTGCTACTGCAAACAATTATTAATGATATTTTCATTGTTGTGGGCCTTGGAACTGATTTCACCAAAAAATTAACAAGTTACATGTTTCATTATTTTCAAGTAGAGTAAACTTTATGAGCAAAAATTATGATAATTAAGCTTAATTAAATTTGAAATAACTGGAAACTAAAACGGATTAAAGGTATACTTTTTAATGCACGTGAAAGTTAGGTTTATTAAAGACGTCATTCTTCTGTGATGTTGTCATCCCGATTGAAACATCTTAAGCTACTGTAAATTTTTATCAAAGAAACTTTCCATTTGGCTGCAGAACTAACGGTAGTATAATCCAAGGGTAGTAATCAGTCGTCACATAATTTGCTCTGAGACTTAACTGAACACACATAATAGTCCGTTCTTTCTTTTAATAATAATTTAAGCACAATGTGATCACACCCCCAGGTCTGTTCACAAATATCACACAATATATGAAGAATTTCAGCAGTATTGTTGCTCTTCTGTTTAAGTAATAACAGAAAAGGTTTAGGACATAGTTAAAGAGGATTTTTCATTAGACACGCTTGTAAGCTTGCTATACAAACAAAAACAGGTGAGATGAAGAATTGCCGAGACAAAAAGGCATAATATTGTTATATACCTAAGTTTAATGCAAGTGAAAATGTTTTCTTCATTCTGATTTTTACTCCCAGGTTTTCCAGAATTTATTTAAAAGTAGCACTCATATACCAATGTATAATACAACAACCTCAGATAAATACAGGGTTCCCCCCGTAAACCCATTTTACCAGCGTTTTGGTAAATATAGTAAATGCAATAGCCTATTTCTTTTCAGTTATATAATTTAGTAAGTTATTTCTTGTGGCTTTATTTGGAAATCAATCCATTAACATCAGGTCATTCGATTAAAAAATAAATAAGTAAATAAAATCTGAAAGCTTTCAGATTTTACATTACCCCCAAAGGGGCGTTTTTTTAACGTTTTCTGTGTTACCTTTATTTATTAAATATCATGTTCTTCGCACTTAAACCATAAAATTCAGTTAAACACCAATATCGCAAAATAATTTTAAAATAAGCATATCTTTAGAATTTTCGATACACAGTCGCACGCTGGAGATAAAAATGTTTTTTCCCCGTACAGTGTTGCCATTGCTCACTTTTGAAATCGTTGAATTTGTAAATAAAAAATTCGTTAAAGTTTTACAAAATATGAAATAGATAATAAAACAATTTCCAAATTTTCACTTTCACATGCCCATATTCGGGTGAAAACGTACGTCATTCAAAATTTTATGGCTGTAAGAACCGTTGTTTTATCATAATGCGAGAAACATACATACATTTTTGCAGATTCTTCATTATTTAATTTCTTTAAATATAATACAAGATTCTAATATCTGGTGGCAACAATTTGAAAAGTGAACCGACATTTATAGTGAACCGACGCAAAAAGCCAAAACGAAAAAATAGCCCTCCTGGGTTAACGCCCTTTGGGCTAAAAAAATCTGAAAGCTTTCAGATTTTACATTACACCCAAAGAATCGTCTTTTTAACCTTTTGTGCGCTACCTTTATTTATTAAATATCATGGTCTTCTCACTAAAATCCTAAAATTCAATTCAACAACAATATCGCAAAATAATTTTAAAATGAGCATATCTTTAGAATTTCCCATAGACAGTCTCGCCCGCTGAGATAAAAATATTTTTTTCGTACAGTGTTGCCATTTGAAATCGTTGAGTTTCTTAATAAAAAATTCTTTAATGTCTGATAAAACATGAAATAGGTAACAAAACAAATTCCAGATTCCAAATTAAGCCTTACAGATGCCCATATTTGGCGGAGGTTTACGTTATTCAAAATTTGAAGGCGCTAGGTACGTTGTTTATCACAGTGCGAGAAACATACACATATTTATGCAGATTCTTCATTATTTTTATATATAACACAGATAATATTTGGTGGCAACAGTTTGAAAAGTGAATGAACACAAAATGCCAAATAATAAATAGCCCTTCTGGGCTAACTCTCTTTGGGCTAAAAATTAAATTCAGAATTACATCACGAAAATGTAAAAAACACTTAAGAATTACAGCTCTAAAATTTAACTTTTTATAACACCAAAAAATTAAGACATAAAAATTTTACAATTAAAATATTAAAATATCCTCAGGGATTAGAGGCAAAACAACCGTCTTCTCAGGACATAAGATCCATCCAATAGAGCTGGAGAACATCACCACGATGTTGTAACTTAGGATCAAGGTCCGAAGAGACCAGAAAGTGCTGCTTATACATAGTACTATTTTGAAACTAGGGCATTGGCTACCAGTAATCAGTATGCCTATTCTGCTAAGAATAGGCGCACTGATTACAGAAAAAGTGGTTAAGTAATCGTGCCCCTGTACGCAGTCTGAAATTAGCTACGGCCTCTCAACATGGCCTGCGACTGTACTCATTCCAATCATTCCGAATATTCTCCCAGAGTTTACCCTTTCATTTAATTTATAATTCTGTGTTGTACATCTTTGAGTAAATTGTCTTATATTATTCAATTTACATTCAAATATTCAGCATAATTTTTTAATTTGTTTTCAATTTAAAGGAATATCTTGTATTATTTATTGAAAGTATGTCCTTTTAATGATTTATAAATACATATATTGTAAAATAAAATAAAATACATATATTGTTTTTTTAAGAGCATAAATAATTTAATTGTTCAGTTTTTTTCCGAGAATTTTGTTGCACGTTTTATCAGTGACGAAATAACTTCATACATGTTAACCTTACCCCAGATATGTGCATCTGCTTTTTTCCAGGTCACTTGCATTTTCCAGATTAAATAAAATTAAGCTTATTGTGACGTTTCTAGTTTTTTAATTAATTAGAATGATGCAAAAAAGTTAACATAACTATATTTTTAAAACAATTGTTAAATTAATTTCGTTTAACTGCACAAAATATTGACTGGCTTGTAATTTTCGACAAATATGAAGTCCATAAACTTAACTGGAAAAGTAATTAGGATAAACAAATAAAGCTTGCTGCTTATAGTGGAAGAAGATCTATTTATTCTTTGCTACTCCGTAAGATATTGCTTTAAGAGTAATTTTATTTTTCACTACTTTACGACAGTAAGACAAAGCATTCATTTAACTGTAGTTGAATAGTAATAAGTTATAAAAACATGATTCGTTTTCCTTTTGTTTTAAATATATGCGTTTCCCTTTAAGGAAACAAAGTAGTATCCTTAAGTAAGTACAGAAAAAAGAAGCATTGTATATTCAGTCGGTTTATGTAAACTTAATTTCTTAATTAATTGCTTTAATTTAGTTGAAAGAAAACATGTTTTGTGTTTAAGAAAATAAAAATAATTTCATTACTTAATCTTACCTGCAGGTGTATGTTTTGTATTATGTTTCAATGAAAGAAAAATATTTTGGCTTTTTTAACCCTTAAAAATTTTACAGAAGTAACGTACGATAAACGAAAACATAAAATTATCCCCCTTTCTTTACGGCATGGAACACAGAAAAATGACAACCGATTTACTACAATGTTTTTGAATGTTTGAATGAACTATTCGTTTCGTTTACTCCAGGTATTTGATATTTAATTGCCTCGAATACGTGCATACTACATAAATTTCCTTTGTTTACAAACAAGTAAAACTTCTGTAAAGATCGCCTAACTAGTCCCTTCACAAAACCTTCAACAAATTTAAAATATAATAAATGTGTTGGGATTTACACAAAACTATATATCGCCGTATCATTCTTTTGTAAAAGATGATTTGTAGTTTTCAAAGGATTGCAGAATTTCTTAAGATTGCCTCAAATTCTGCCAAGGAAAAGAATATATCGCAGTGGATTTTAGTTTGATATACGGCAAGGAAAAATAATGTTTTCCTTGGCTGTAAAAAAAAATGCATTAGAGTGTGCGACATTCATCGTGTCAGAACTTGTTATGAAAGTTACTGAACTTATTTCAAAAGAATTCAGAATTCTGAAATAACAAGACTGTCGAAAGGAGTTTCCTTCCGAGATTATACGCCAGGTTTCTAAAGCCTGTGCACGTCAGAAAATAGCTTTAGTCCAACCAATAACATTTTCAAAGGTCAAATATCTATTTTTATTAGAAGATGTAAAGTTATGTCAGAACTTGTTATGAAAGTTACTGAACTTATTTCAAAAGAATTCAGAATTCTGAAATAACAAGACTGTCGAAAGGAGTTTCCTTCCGAGATTATACGCCAGGTTTCTAAAGCCTGTGCACGTCAGAAAATAGCTTTAGTCCAACCAATAACATTTTCAAAGGTCAAATATCTATTTTTATTAGAAGATGTAAAGTTATTAAATGCCTCCTTCACGCAGAATTAAAGCAATATTTATCAAAATAGCATCTGCGATTTCTTTTTCAAGAAGATAATTAAAACACTAAGCTTTAAAGAAAAGTAACTATTTAACAAAGTATAATAAAGTTAAAATAAAACATTTAAAAATTGAAAACTAAGCAGATGTAAAGCCAAAAATATGTAAGACAATTGATATTACGAAAGTAAAATATGTGAACGATTGAAAAATAATCAAAGTCATGAAGCCATATAAAAATTGTGGAAAAACTGAAATAGAACTAAAGAAACGCCATTCACATAAGAAAATCTTTGATTATTTTTCCACTAATTCGCTGGGAGTACCTTTTCACCAATGACTCTTCTATACAATTTAGGGACAACCAGCGACCGAGCTCTGAAGTCGCTGAACACTGGTAGTTAGGTCCGAGGTTCGAATCACGCTAAGGGGTTGGCTGGATGAGTGTTTTTGTGGTTTGGTGTAAAGTGCGTACCAGCCAGTTTCTCTTAGAAAAGTCCTCCACGAAGGCAGATAGTCGTCGAAGCTTTGCCGTAATCACATAAAAGGAAACTAAACCTATACAATTTAGTTGGCGTGACAAATCACTATAAATTTAAGTTCAGAATTATGAAAATGTAAAATTTGAGGGAATAAATGAATGAATAAAATAAATAAGAAAAATAAACTTAAAAGTGTTAAATGGATGAAATATTGAAAAACAGGTAAAATTATGGAAACATTTTATTATTTTCGGCATTTTTCTAATTGAAGTTTAAGATTAATTTGTTTTATTAATGAGAAGTATAAAAAAGCAAGTAAATCTTCTTTGAAAATCGAGCCATTAATCTTCGTTTGGTAGCTAAATATATTAATCACTACCCTACAAAGGCACGCACTGAAGGTATGCAATAAATTGCTACATTATCCCCCCTCACACACTTAAATGTTAACTAAGAAAAGAGGACATAATAAAGTAGACTAAATCGAAGTGACGACTAATAATCATTTATCACATTTTCAAATTCAGGCTTTCCTGAAGAGACTGTGAAGTTTTCGGAGCAAGAAATAGGAAAATTCAACTACGCCGACACCTAAAGCCGAACTACAAATCTTCTAGCCATGTTCAAACCTGTGCACCACAGGGACTTGAGTAGAAGGAATGTCATAAAAAGTACTAAAGTATATTTATGCAAAGAAGTAAACAAACTCTCGCACATCAAGTAAACGTTTTTCAGTACTTTTTAAAATATTTTTTTAGTATTTATCTCTCACATCAAGTAACCGCTAAACAGAGTGCAGATGTAATAATCGTATCGCGTTTCCCTTAATGACAATGTAAGGATACTAACAATGAGAATACAATCTATCTGTCACCTAGCCGTCATATGACACTTGTTGTATTCCGAGGCAGACAAGTAGATTTACCACAAGGAATGATTTTTCATTGTTGAACAGTATTTCGCTAGTCGTACACATGCACGTGTTGCAGATGAGTTACGTCAGAAATACCCGGATAGCAATGTGACAGAAAATTGGAGGATCAGTTGTCCATTTGAAGGAATGGTGCTTTGTTGCAGACAGAAAAAAACCTGGTGTACCGAACGTTTTAGTAGACTAAACTTCGGAAATTGAGAAAATAAAGCAGAGATCGCTTTCAAGGAAGGCTGTGGAACTTTCCAAAAGACCGCTTTTTACCTGAGGAGACTACCAATGATTTTCTATGGAAGTGATCACAGAACAATTAAGAAGTTACGCTTAGCCCATATTACATTCGTTGAGAGCGGTAACTGATACGCCGAATGAAGAGAAACGCTTAGAGTATAAATGATTCAGCTGAATTGAACAATGAAATTACAGAACTTGATCTGATTTTCTTCAGTGAAGAAGAGTGGTCTCAACTTAGTGATTATGGTAGAATACGGCTAATTAGAATTGGCAGAACATGGTTATTCAAAAATTCACATATATTACATGAAATATGAGTGTACTGTCATAAACCTCATGTGCTGTATCACATCATCAAATAGTGGACTCTGCTTCCCTTGAAACTTCACTGATTAATGGATTGCACCAAGACGTCATTACACTGTTTATTACGTTTCTTGAAGTTGATGAACATGAAAGTTGGTTCTAGCAAAATGGTGTCTTCGTTACACATATAATGAAATCATACTGTTTTTAGACGCGTTTTTCGCCAACCATATCATTAAAAAATGCATTGGTGCGCAAAATTAAGAGAACTTGCTCATTATGTCGAACTTCTGAAAACCTAATGGACAGGTTTTTATAAAATTTGGGTATGAATAATGCGTTTAAAGCAGAGAAAAGTATGTATGATTTTAAAGTCATTTTTACGCACGCATGATTATCAGAAACGTTAATTGTGAATGAATGTCCAAAACAGACATTGTGATATTAAACAGAAAATAACTCTAGTGTTGGTATGATCCCTTCTCAGAGCCAGACAGGTCGCTCAGCTTGACGGCGTACTTGTCCGATAGCACAGCAGTTTTCAACTCCAGCATGGTTCTCGGAGAGGAATGGTGAGATGAAATTACTCTCCCAAAAGCGTCCCACACATGTTCTGTAAGAGTTGGAAGGTAAGAAGATTTGACTGGCTAGTCTATGCGAGCGAATTTCCGCACCTCCCAGGTAATCGTCAACCATCTGAGCCTTATGTGGAAGGAGTCGTCCATTAACGTGAACCCAGGATGAACTGCGCCCCTGAAGAATCGAACATGCGGCTCCACAATATACTATCTATATATCATAGCAGTCAGAGAACCTTTATCTAACACATTCATGGGTTTGCAGCCGTCCAACATAATGCTTACCTAAACCATTACACCTACATCACCGCAATGATCCTTTTCCCCGATGAGCGAGGTATAGTATTGTGTTTCAAGCTCTCTCCGGGTACACGTACACAGAGAATCGGTGTCCAGGCCGAATCTGGACTCATCTGTAAAACGTACGGCGCTCCACGGAAGTCTGGTATAAGGTGCATCTTATCTACATCATGCAGAATGCGCTCTCTTGTGTGCTGTAGTGAGCAAGACGCAAACAGCAAGTCTTCTGGCATACAACCTTATCACATGAAGCCTTCTGGCAACTGTAGCTGAGAAATACGCATTTCACTGGCAGCATAAGTTTCACTGGAATTCATGTAAGAGCTGCTAAGCTTTAGCAGTCTTTTGTTGTCGGGCTGAAAATGTCAAATAATGATCCTCATTTATCATGATGGATCTTGGGGAATTTGTCCAGGTCTTTTCGAATGGTTCCACGGTCCTTAAAGTGTTTCCACAAACTGCAGACTACACTGGGCGTTACATTGAGCTCTATAACTGCCTGAGTTTGTGACAAGTCTGCGTCTAACTTACCGACAATTTTTCATCTCATTCCATCATCCGTACGTTAGTGGCTACTTATTTTACTTGGTACCTTATAAAATATACCGAACTCTTGCGAGCAAAACGGCAACTGTTGTGAAGGAGTACGAGCACACAAATCGCCGAAAGCCTCTTGTGCGCTTATATCCCTTCCACAGTTACAGCTCCGCAGATGCGCACATGTACGCTTACGGATTCGACTTTGAATATTTGCATAATTCTTTGGCGGTATAATTTGCACCGTTGATTTCCTAAAAATGGAAATAATTTGCAAATTCTCTTAATTTCGCACACGAGTCTATTTGCAACTGTTTACACCACCGAAGAAGCGCGTTGGAATTTAATGGTGTGTTATGTGAATGAAGCTGCCAGTGGGTGTATTTTGGCATACGTTATTGAAATCTGATTGAACCAGCCTTCTTTCTCAACAGGCCTATCGGAGAGGCCCAAGGACTTGCTGAAAGCTCAATAATGTTGCTTTCCTGTTTGTGCTTTAGACGTTTTCCTACCTCCTCCTGTTCTGAAATCGGTAGATGTCTTGGATGCTGCCTTAGTGGTGGATGATCTCCTGTATCAATTCTAAGCTGAGTCTTGACGGACTACATGAAAACGGATTTCTAAATAATACAGTTATTGAAAATCTTTTAGTCAAAGACATATTTTTCTGCCGAGCTAGTTTTAAAATTTAAATTTCATAAATGTTTATTAAAATGTGCCATATGGATAAAATTGTTCCAATCGGAAAATGTTCACTATCGACTGATGCCTTAAATCACAGTTTTCTGCAGTTTATTTAGCTATGCAATCCTTTTGAAAAAACTGCTGAGATTCAAACTGATATACATAATAACAAACTGATACATATATAATAAATAATTATTCTCATTGTTTCGCTTTCATTACCATTCAAAATTTACAAAACTTTCTCAAAATAGTGCAAGTATGTTTCATATATATTTATACGAATTGTAAATAAAATATAGTAAAGCGAATTATGTAGCTGAATATAAAAGTAGGACATTGTACGACTACTAATTAGCAAGAAAAAAGACAAGTATAAAAAGCTTTTGTCATAAAAAGTAAATCGCTGATTTCTTCTTCGTCTTTTTTTCTTTCCCTGTCGAAATGGAAAGCGCTTACGACGCTAAAGTTGTTGAGGCGTTCAATGCGGAACTTCACACTCATTAAACAAAGTAGCTTTACTTTCAGAGCCTTTGTTAATCAGATTTGTGGTTAAACTTTCCAAAAACTGATTTTTGAATTTTTTTACGTAACATTTCAACAAATAAACAATTTTGAAACTTTTAAGCGTTCTTTGAGTATTCAAGTTGTGGAAACAAATAAACTAAAATAAAAAAAATCTTGTTTTACACTATATGTTATAAAGGATATTGATTTTTATTCTCTAAATAATTCATTGGTTTTAAAGTTAAAAAAAACTTTTAATAAACCTTAATAAGTATCTTGCTTTTGGAATTGGAATGAAGTCTTGGAGGAGCTTAGCTCAGGCGTATATCCACTAATTAGGAAATAAATGTTTTGACAAAACGTTTCGTATCAGGTAAAGAAAATATTTTAAAATTAAACGAGTATGCATAAAGATATAAAAATATGCATTTCGCCAGAGGAAAAAATCTAAATTTCAGGTTACTAATGTGTTTTAAAATTTTGAATTTGGATTCCTATCATTTGTCATTAAAATCTCAGCCTATCATTCTTCGATATATTTCCATCAAAATAGCAAACACAATATAAACTGAAAGAGTTTATAGTCTCTCTGACTTTCGTATCTCAGATAAGTTTGGGTTGCGAAATATTGTAGTATTAATAATTGAATGAATAAGCATTTTGCATATTCATTCATCACTTCCGAAGTTAGATAATATGTTTACCATTGTCATTCAACTAAGAATATCCATTGAACCACTTTGAAATTGAACCTCGCTTCGTTTATGAACAACATGGAACGAAATCTAAGTGCCTTTCGGGTTAATATTGAATGAATACTAAGACACTATATATAAAGATTCCTCTAATATGAAAATATACGGAAAGAGAGGGATGCATATGTAAAGCTTTCCCAAAAGTATTTATAAGTGCTAAATGTTCAGAAATTTTATAATAGCACAACACAGTGTTATTGCAAAATGCTTCTAGTTGTTTCTAATACTACACGACATTGCAAAAAAGAATAGCTAAAGAATAAGTCTCAAGAATCCTCATGCAAGCAGCAAAGGTTTCCAAATAAAACCTGAATCTTTTATTTATTACGTCAAGAAAAATCTTAGCCACATTTTTGTTAGAACATTTCCTTTGTTTATTGCCGTCATTCTTATACCTAGAATAAAATGCTGTAAAAACAATAGTAATAATTCAATATAAGCTTAAACATAATATTTCGGCGAAGCATTGAAAGTAAAATTTCTCTTGAGATAGTATAAAGACTGCCTTTATTTTCTAACACTGTTCAAAGAAAACCATTGTAAACTCGAAAGGATAGTTTCTTTCAGAACTGTAAAATTGCAAAGGATTTTGTGTTTTAAATTTGCATGAAAAATTTTAAAATTCGAAGATGCAATAGTTTTTGCAGAAGTTGAAGGAGAATCTTTCTCAATCATAGCATATAAATTTTTAATCATAGTATAGCTTTTCTATAAAATAATCAGAATTTTGGCTGAGTTTCATATGTATTTGAATACTTAAAACTCTTACTTCAGAAAGCATACTTCTTCCTTTGTCACCGAGTTTTCATGACTTTTTGGTCGAGGTTTAACCTTATGAAATAGTGAGTGAATGAATAAAGCTATGAAATACTGGTGCCTTTTGAATTTTTTGCATGACTCAACTGTTAGTTGTAGATTGTTGACATTTTGCATATGGGACTGCTATAACATTTATTTATGCATCTTTAGGATTTTTACTTCCTTTTACCAAGTTAAGAAAGTACTGTAATCGCGAAAAATTTCGATTTTCCGATTTCAAAGGGAATATCCATTTTGATCGTTCCCGAATTCATTTTGACTAGTTCCTTCGTGACGTCTGTACCTACGTATGCCGCATAACTTAAAAATGGCTCCCAATAAAATGTTGGAATTTTGAATTTGGAGCTTTAGTAACATCTAGTTGCATCCCTCCCTTTTTGGTTGCAAACTGCAGTGCCAAAAGGGCACATTATCCGAAAGGTTTTTTAAACTCAATAAAACCATGTTACAGACGCAAATTAAAAATTTAGTGATCTTCGAATGTTTTATTTTTGTTTTCATTTTGTTGACGGTTACATCATAATAATTTAAAAAATATAGTATTGGATACATAAAAGACTTACTTTTATATAAAGAATATTAAAGGGTCTTTTGCTCTATACTAATGGTTTCAGATAAGATTGTTGAATTAATAATTTTATAAATATTTGGTGGTAATAAAGACTAATATTTTAGCAATTATGTACATTACATAATTATTTTAGCAATTACTGTTTACTTTATCAAAGAGCTAGAGGATCGTATCTCATTTTCTAATGAAATAAATTTAAGTGAAGCGCAGCAAAAACTGTGTATAAGGTGTACAAGGAAGTCATGTGGTGTTCACATCAAATTTTGCTTTTATTTATATCAAAAACAGCATATTTATGGCGTGCGTTGCATATAACGATAATATTTTTAATCTCTATAAAAGTTTAGTATTAGTAAAGCTTTTAACGTAAATTAAAAGTTCTCTCTTCAGAAAGTAAATATATGTTTTATTTTCCTTTTTTACTCTCTAAATTCAGCGTTCTGCTACCTTATTATATAGAATAAATTATTTCATTTAGTACTTTCATAATGAGAATTTCAGCTGTCATCTTAAATAAAACTGGTGTAATTATTGCATTAATTATTATAATTATTAACGCAATTATAACTAATTATTACAATAGATATAGTTCAACACCATATTTATTTTCATTCCTGAAACTCTAATGTATTGGTCCATGGAGCGAAATAGAAATTAACCGAATTTTGTGGAAGCGTTTTCTCCTCATAGTCACATATCTCGAAGATAGCTAGCACGACCTTAGAGTTTTAAGTAAATCGGCAGCAATTTGGTGTATTGATTGCTCATTACAACATGCATTGTTTACTGCAAATTATTTTACGTACTACAGATACAGTATTGTAATTATAACATAATACCTGAAATTGTAATAGAAGATAATGCATTTCAATTTCCATTTAAACTATAATATGTGCACTCATTTAATTTAATGGTATTAATTAATAATTAAAAGCAATTCAATCTAGCGATTGCAATCTAGCGGCCTATATGACAATGATGAGTGCAAGCTAGTAACATTCGTTTCCCTAGGTTCTTACATGGATACATCCATTATGATGCTGTAACCAGCACCGGAATTCGTCTGGAAACACAACGGAGTGCCATTTCTGTGTCCAGTGTCGCCATTTGTCGCACCATGTGTCGGACCGCCTGCCTCTGTTGCAGCGTCAAAGGAAGCCGTAACAATAGCCTACGCTGACAATCCGTGTCAGACGTCGTCGCACTGTCCATGAGGATATTTATCATTGTGCCCACGAGCCAAGTTCCTTACTCAGAGTACGTGGCTGTAGTATCTCGCTAGGAAGAGAGAGCAACGTATCTGATCTTTCAGGCGTTGGATGGACCGAAGTCGCTGAAATTTTGAATGACGTTCAATATGCGAATCCTAGATCCATCGGTTCCATTTTTGCTTGACAGTCGGGGGATTCCGACGATCATGACAAGTAATCACTATAAAGAAAGTGAATTTAATATACTATTCTGAACAGTTGAAAACTTTTTGTACCCTTGTTATTGAGTTGATAGGAGTTTCTTCAGTAAATCTAAAGTAGGGTATATAAACACCAAAAAATTAATAAAAATCATGTATTTCTTATATAAACAGTACATATAAAACAAGTTGTCCTTATTTGCTAGCATTTGAGCAAATGACGCTAAAATTGTGTGCTTGTATTCCAATATCGAATTGAACCCATGACTGACTAAGCCAATGAAAGCCTACCTGTCGCGGTCCTTTATTGCCTTCCTAACAAATTTAAGATATAATACTTCGAACAACGAAATAAAGTTTAAGGGAAGATTTCTAATTCTCGTGCACTAGTAATTTCCCAGAAGTGCAACTCTGATTATCAAGACACCACGGGAATGAACACAATGTATTAATCTCTGATTATTTAGTAAATCTATGGCTTTCGTCATGATCCAGCAACTAATCTTTCTCCATAACAGTGGTGCATCAAAGGAAGTAATCAGTCTTTGTGTCATCTGCTTCGCTTGTCTGATAATTTGATTTCCTTCTGTGATGGCTATTGTCTTTCCCCCGACTAATCTTGCATAAATCTACTAACTTCTTAACAATAATGTTTGTACTACCTTTGGAATTCCGAAATCAATTTTGGCACCTCTAATTGCTTCTGTAATACAAAAGTGTACTCACTCGCAATCGAGAGAAATTAAGGCACAAGTCGTATTATAATATTCTGAGAATAGAAACTAAGAGGTGTTTGACATAGTTTGAGGTAACATTTCCGGGAAATAAAATATATCGAGCATAATATGAACATTGGTTTTCATTATTATAAGTCTAGAACCACAACAAAATTTAATTTAAAATATAATCACAGGTTCTATTTATTACAGAAAGAAGAAAAGAAAGAGAGAAAGAAGTGAACTAAAACTTTCAAACACTCAAGCAAAATTAAGTTAAATTAAAATCATTAATGAACGTTAAAATTTAAAATTTAACTAGATAAGGTTTTTCTCTGTGAAAGTATGTAACAACACTCCTTTGTCTATTTAAGCTTCATGGATAAGACAGAAGATAAATATACAACACACTTTTGAATCTTGAAGAAAAGCGTTGTGTTTTCTTCCTCTTAATATATCTTTAACTGTTGCTTAAATGTATACAGTTAAGCAACAGTTAAACAACTCTAATATATTTAACTGTTGCTTAAATGTATACAGTTTCTCTATAAAGTCAACACTAATCCAAAATGTAATTTGACTAATCTTAAACATTCTCTTCGTATCTTATATTCCTGAAATAACTATATAGTTCTCAAGGGTTACTAATAATTCCTTTTTGTTTAAGTTTCATCTTCCCTTAATAATAATTTATTTTAGAAATTAGGAGTTAACCATGAAGAATTTTCTGTGACGGTCCATTATGGTTTGGAACTCAAGACCTAAGGCCAGCAAAGATGTTTTCGACGACCCCCACCAGTAATGAGTCGTTTCAGAAAATGCATGCACGTGAACATGGATTTAAAATTAAATAACAGCAACTATTGATTTTCCATATAGTAACTAACCACCTAAAATAAAGTAAATCTAAATGCAGTGAAACTTCAAGAACGTCTCACAATTACGAAACCCTCAATTCACGAAGAATTTGGTTGACGAACAAATAATCTGTGTTAGAAAAGCCTCGGATGAAGAACAGTGTTTCGAGCTGTGCACAATCAAGTCGTCAACGTATAATTTTTAAAGATATTTTGAAGTAAACTATGCCGTATAATTAACTGTCAGGAACATCTGTAAACGTCATTTCATTGCTAAACTCTCGTTTGCAAAATCTGACGGAAAATGATTTGACGCATATTTTGAGACTCTCAAGATTTTTTTGTTATCTATGATATTGAGACAATAAACAAAATAGTGGTCTTGGAAGTTAATAACGAATATGTGAAGAAAGTTTTAGAAGATCATAAAAACGAGTTCTACAAGATAAAGATGAAACGCTTTTGAAAGCAACAACGAAAGACGTTTGTGGAGGAAGTATCGCAAGAGAAAGAATAAGGAAGAAAAAAGTAACTTAGTTCTGTGATTTGCGAAATGTGTTTCGTATAATAATGACACTTTGATAAAGCCTTATCAAGCTACAGAAAAGCATTTTCAATGACAATACCATGTCTCATGTTAGTAATATTTTAAATAGCAGAAAAGCAAATTACGTTGAGCAAATAGTTATTGAAATGGATGCCTAAGCAGTGGAATGGCGCAAAGAGGCAAAAAAAATACTTAAAATTAAAAAAACTGAAGTAATTTTAAAAAAATAAATCTGAAAGGTTTCAGAATTTAACAGTGCCCCAAAAGGATTTGTTAAGGTTTCTGACGCTCTCGCTGAGCTCTGTCTGCCAGTCTGCTTTGTACTCACTGCTGTTAACCCCTCTTTTTGTCTTACTTTTATTAGGAAGCATCATTTTCCTTTCACATACGCCATATACAATTCAACATCAAAAGCACAAAATTTTAAAATAGCATATGGTTAGAATTATCAATGCACTGTTAAGTGTTGACACGCATTTTTTCTATTTCTATTCATATCAATGTTCAGTTCTCTCTTAGTAAGATGACTTTGAAATTTTTATGCTTTTATTAATAAGGTTTGTGTGAACTTTATATATTACATATCACGTTCTTCGTACTTACGCCACACGCCACATAAAATTCAATTAAATGGCAAAATCATAAACTATTTAAAAATAGCATATCTTTAAAATTTGCGATATATAGTACCGCTCGCTGGAGGTAAGAATGCTTTATTCCGTATAGTGTTGCCCCTGCTCGCTTTCAGATCGTTAGGTTTCTTAGCCAAATATTTATTAAAGTTTTCCAAAATATGAAATAAATAATAAAACAAATATAACGTTATTCTATAAAAATATTGAATATTTTTAATTAGAAATATCATGAATTTAATGCTTTTTATTATTTAAATCAATCCGATTTAAAGAATATTAATGAAGAAGGCAAATATTCTTAAGAACTGCACCTTTTGCTTTCAAATACCTTAGTTTGTTGATCCATAACAGACAGATACTCGAATCGATGTCCTCTGAACTTGTGAGCAAAGTACTAAAGTTTAAATAAGCAATCATCTGTGATTCAAGGACGAATAAATCCATTTTACATGAATTCCTAAGGAAAAGTTATTTCGGCTTACAAACATTTCTGTTGACAAACGTCTTTCAGGAACGAATTAAGTTAGTTAATTGCGTTTCATTTCAGTTTATTGGCACTTTTCATCGTTTAGAATTCGAAAACCGAAATATAGCTTCAAAGGTCTTCCTATAGCTGTCTGAAAAGGATCGGATTAGATTACTTAGATTATGGCAAAGCCCGCAATAAACACTTAAATGTAACATAAAGGTAAACAACAAAAGATATTTCAACGTAATGATCCTAGCAACTTTGCTGACCACTCTTAGTACTCAGATATTTTTGTCATTGATTCCTTGAATGACCTTACTGCTAATAACGCACAACACTGTTTTTGCTCATAATAATTACACAGCTATTATGTCAGCTCACGGGAATCACGTGAGTAGCAAAACAGAGGTTTATTCCGAGGAGTAAATACATTACTATTAATACTCTCTTCTTACAAACTGTAGCATCTAAAATGTGCATTAATCTAGACAGTGTAAATAAAAGAACGTATAAAATGTTCCTGTAAATAAAGGATAGTAAAACATAAAACAAGAACTGGCTTGTTAAACTTTACATGCCATTTCAATTTAAACAGAAGTGCAGAAAATATCAGTATCTTCAGAATTATTTTTTGGAAACCAGATACTTTCTTCAAGTAATCTCGAAAATCATGCAGTCGGTTTTTCTCGTCCGTGACTGACTACCTTATTACACATCAGAAATGTTGCAGAATGTAATTGCTTCAAGAGAAAGAAGATGAGAGAACAAACCTTCAATTTCCACTTCACAGCGCCAAGATTGAATTCCATGTGCATTCGGAACTTCGATCGGAAGTATTTCCGGATAAAGGGGAAGATTTTCTCCGTTCTAAGGTATTTTCTGGCACAGAGAAACCAATTTGCTTTTGCCCCTTACCTCTAATGAGGGTCCTACGAAAATGGATCCGTTCTCTGATGTTCGCTCTCCTTTTACGGAAACCACGCTCTAATTTGGTGTTTAGGGTTACGTATGTTTCCTTCAGGGAAGAGATCTATTTGTTAGGGGATTGTAAGTGTGCATAGGGGAGCCAAATAAATTTTCTTCCGCAGAGAAATTCCTTGATAGTTGAAACAAAGTAATGAGGCGTCTGAGTAATACTAAGTTAGTGTCAAATAAAGCTTAGTCTTCCTGTAATGAAAAATAAATTCTATTTCATAACACTGCGTTTATTCATCAAAATTATAATTTTTGAAAAATTTTAGAATGTAGTCTTCAAATTATTAAATGGTTATATTTTTAAATCTGAAAGATTTGAATACCCGTTGATGAGTTGTTTTAATACAGATCCGAGTTATTTTTATTTCTTTGTACAAAGTAAAGGAAGTTGTATAATAGCGAAAATTTTCGGGTATCATATTTCAGTGAAAATATCCATTTTGAGCATTCCCGAATCCATTTGGACTAATTATTTTGCGAAACATTTGTACGTAGAGTGAATTGTAAAATAAATTTAAAATGGATTCAAATAGAATTTTTTATGACGGCTGCTTGTACGTATGTATCTGCCTCGCATAATTCAAACACGATTAGTTGTAGAACTTTGAGATTTTGTACATGGGACTGCTAAAATATCTAGTTTTGCATCTCCCTTTTTATACCACACCCGATACAACACACATATGTAAGATAAAAAATAGCATGCAAATAAAAATTATAATTTAAACTAACCCCTAATTCCCTTTAATTCTCCCTTTCTGTTTTAAAAATCGTAATAACTTCTCTGGATTGCGTCATTTCTAGATCATCCCATTTTACATAGGCTGCGCAGCGCTGATGACGTAATAACTGGGATTAACTGAAACCAAAACTTTTCTCTTCATGTGCTTCCATATTGACTAACTAGGCACTTCAGCTTCATTCTGTGCGCTGCTTGGTCGCTATTTCGTTGTGCGCGCTTTCTATCGCAGTACTTTCCAAAATATAAATGTTCTTGAATAGGCACTACTAAAGTGCCAAATGATTGTGGCCACGAACGTCAACTGGAAAATAAACATGGAATTAAAACCGCCTCGACTGCAAGTTTCTTTATCTTATATAGCTATTATGCATCGACACTGATCCGTTCTTTCCTTGCATTTATTATTACACACACACAGACAGACACACACATATATATATATATATATATATTATATATGTGTGTGCCTGTGTATATTATATATATATATATATATGTGTGTGTGTGTGTGTGTGTGTGTGTGTGTGTGTGTGTGTGTATAAAGTAAAAGTACGTATACATATATATGCTCACCACCTTTCCGGCTTAAAAGTCCTTAACCGACTTTATTTTCGCAATCGTTTTACGTAATATCACAAAGCTTTATACTCGTTATGAAATTGACCGGAATGTTTAATTTCAAATTTTCAGTGTTTTATGTCATCTTCAACTTGCTTTAAGGTGTTGGTTATTCAAGTTAGAATAATCGTAGGAAATAAGTTTAAATGAACTGCAGCAAAAATGTGTATAACTTAATAGGCCGCAAAAGAAAAGTCACGTCAATTTTTTTAATTATAGAATTTCTCTCTTTTGCATTAACAACATTATTTCTGTTTAATTACTGAATGTAATTTATTAAAAATGTAGAACTGTTTTATCGATAACACTATATCCTCTCAATAAGTTCTCATATATGTTTAAGCATTGCTTTTGACACAGATGAGATTCCTTTGTTGATTGATTGAATATTGAAAAGCGTCTAAAATATATTAAATTAATGCCTCGAAATTGCATCAGAAAAGGAATACCTTTTTATTAAAAAATAAATCTAATCTTTCAAAACGTTCTATTTTATTATTTATAAATTAGATGTTAGTTCCTTAACAAGCTTTAGAGGTATACATACTTAAACTATACCTTAGGCTGTCACTATTTCTGGCAATTTCGCTTTAACAAAAGTTAAAATTTAACGCAGCAACCATATAGGGAAAAAGCACTTTCATTGATGGAGAGATGTTATGGTTACATTAATTAAGCAATTCAAAATATAACTGCAGATAAGAAAATAAACAAATATTGACTATTCTAATAAACATCAATGCTATTAAAAATTTAAAAACGCTATTTTATACTAGAGCGAATCCATTTATTCGAAGTTTAAAAGCAATATCTTATGCTTGAGCGAATCCTGCGTAACTATCATTTTTTCAACTAGCCACTTAAGTCACATTTAGGCACTTACATTCAGCAAGCTTTTCAGTCTGTCTATCATACTCTTAAACTGTAATCCACAGTTGGTAGCTGCAAGGCACTGTAAGCTTCCAATAGGCGTGTGTCATTTAAAGCAAGATCAATCACTTACGAAAAATGCTGTACTTAAAGTATTTATTATCGAAACCCTTTTTTTCACTAATTAATAGTTTC
Source organism: Stegodyphus mimosarum (assembly GCA_000611955.2). Lineage (NCBI taxonomy): Eukaryota > Metazoa > Arthropoda > Arachnida > Araneae > Eresidae > Stegodyphus > Stegodyphus mimosarum. The sequence continues at coordinate 67,544 of KL816181.1, forward strand.
CGGAAAAATGGACAACCATAACAAGCGCGTAATTCAATAAAACAAGTACATTAAGTCAAAATGGCAACCGTTAACCCTAAATTAGAAGACAACCTTTCAGCTTTCCTAACGCATAAAATGAATCAGAAGCGTATTCCATCTGGAAAATGTTTTCTTTATTTTTCTGTCTTTGTTTTATAATTCATATTTTTAAGTTAGAAAAAGAGAACAGAGCTATAATGTGGAAAAACAGAACGAATTACCAGAATGATAGAACATTCATGCACATAGATATGCATATTAAAATTACCAATTTATGAAGTTACTCACTTTTATTTCATCCAGATATGATATAATTATACGGTAAACATTTTCACGAACGAGATTTAAAAACGTGTCATGACATCCACATACGAAAGATGTCTAAAGTATAAATCTTTAAAATATCACACGTAAGCTAGTCTGAATAAACAGCGTATACCAAGAATAAATAAAGTGTGTCTGGATACGAAGTACTTAAAATAACGAAATACCAGAAAACACTAATTATGCATTCTTCTGATTTTACCATCTCTAGAATAGCTGCGCATGCATCAGTTAATGACCACATACGAGTGTAGTAATACTGTCGACATCATGGGATAAGGCTGCATGTTTTGGTTTGAGTGGGAAAAAAAACGTATACTTGTTCATAAGCTGGCATATTTCGATAGAACGTTATGACCGGCTTTATCCGGTCATGAGATGTTTTATAAGTTAAATTAAGATATTTGTTTTCTTCTTTCTTTAATAATATAATTGTCATCTTAATAAATGTAAGTTTATGAAAAGTAGAGGCTAAAACAATTAAATATGCAAATTTAGCTAATAAAAGCTGTTTAAGTACATGTCTTCATGACGGATTCAGAAACTCGTACCGCTCAGAGGGTACTATTCTTGGTTTTATTTTACTGTGAGATTTGTGGAAATACTAAATGACGGAATTTTTTTACTGCTTCTCTCCCTTAATTTTGTTAGCTTTTCTTCTTTAGGAAAGGTAGGCAGCGAGGATGACATTTTTTATTACACACATTTGAATAAAATTGAATAAATGTGAATAAATTTGAATAAATTTGAACAAATTAAAGCAAATATAACCTCCTTTTTAGCAACTTTATCTCACGAAGAGTTCTCAGAAACACTTTTGTTCGTCTCCTGTTAATTTTTGCTTCGTTTTGCATCTACCGCTTACATATGTACTTACAAATAAAGCGGTGGTATTTCATTACTTCCAAGCACATGGTGTTTTCTAAAAAATAGGAGAATTCTCACATAATAAAATTATATGTTACATGATAACTGATGAAAATGTACTGTGAGCAAACTACCAACAAAGTTTTATAATAACAATGGCAATATTTAGGCAAAACCTGCTTGGCTTCCTATCTTCTTACTTACCAGAGTTCATATGTAAGTCAAGCCAAACTGAGTAGAGTAACTGTCAGATGTAATTTTGAATGCGATTGCCACACAATATACACCGAAAATCAAAAACCCTGTTTAATCGATATCTTGAAGTCGAAAATATATCTCTTCGCCAAAAGTCACAAACAAATAGTCAAAGATGTATACGGAAAGTGTGCTGGCATTGAGTACCGTAAATGAAATACGCAAGACGCAGAAATCGAAAACAATGGTAAAATTGTTGCTTTCTGTGTTAACAAACTCAGAACTACAGAATTCCTGGAACGTAAATTAAAAATGTCTCGAAGAATTGGGAATATCTCAGCCATCTTCTCGATAACCATATTCAACACCGCTGGACATTTTATTTGACAAGTTTTTTTAAAAAAAAGAAAAACATAATGAAATTTTATTATCTCCTAAGACGAATAAAAGGAAAATTAATAATGTTGCAATGGACCACACAAAGATATGAAATTTATATGTAACGTAAGTCCCACATACGTCGTAGTCTTCGAGTTGTTACGAGCAACGAAACGACATGCTCTGACAGTGCAAGAGCCATAACGTGTTCAGTAATGCCTCCACTTCATATTACAAGTATCATAACTTCACGTCCAATGTCAAGAGATTTTAACGATCTCTATACTGCGTCTGTCGAATCAAGGTCTCTTGAATCCCAGGAGATAAAAGAACCAATAACTCTTTAGTTCCTCTAATATCGTTTTCGACTATAGCGAATCAGACGATGTAAAATACAACCGAAAAATTAAGACGGCATGACTAATTCAGTCTGCAGACTTTTTCAGACAGAGCAAGATATCAGAGCGCTCTAACACTGTTGACCAGACAGACTCTTGAGGCTAGCCAATTTGCTTGATCCTCATACAATCAGAACAATACATATCTTACCTATGCATTCAATATTAATTGATAGTTGTCGTTGTGTAGTGTTAATAGAGCTTCTCATAGTTTTGTAATAAACGTGTTTTTTAATTCTTAAACAATATGTAACCTAACCAAAACGCGAAACAAAAATAGTCAGCTACGAATCCTTACATGGAGCTGCGCTATCAGCTCACTGCCGTCAACCCTCTGGTGGCCTGGATGTGATGCAGCACGAAGCCTACTATAAACACCCTGCGATGGCCCTTTTAAAGTGCTCAAACGTGGTGCAAACGTTTCCAGATTACCCGTTCACAGAAAAATAGTTTCGGTCTCAACTGACCGTGTGAAACCTACACCTGCAAATCCCGCGCACGAACATATTCGTCAAACTTGCTCTGGTATACGTGTGCTTTTCCCTGATTTTTACATATCACCATGATGATATTGGAGGGGCTGTATGCGGCGGATCACACAAAGATAAGAAATTCATGTAGGCAGTTCCACACAAGTCGCAGTTTTCGATCTATTACGAGGTGTGAGACGACTGCTCTGATATTGCAAGAACAACTTGTTCAGTACACCCCAACTTGACATTAAAAGAGTCATAATTCCATGACCAGCGTCAAGAGATTCTAGCAATCAACACTGAGTCTTTCATCAAGGCCTCTCGAATGCCAGGGGCCGAAGAACGAATGACTCTTTAGCTCCTTTGATTTCGTCCGCGACTATAACGAATAAAATGATATGAAATAACACCTAAAAATTAAGTAGGCATGACTAATTCAGTCTGAAGATTGTTTCAAGCACAGCAAGATATCAGAACAGTCTTAAACTCTTGACCAGAGAGAGTCGTGCAACTAGCAAGATCGCGATAATTTCCTTACCTGTGCACTTAATATTAATTGTCAGTTGTCGTTAACCGAGCTTTTCATAGATATATAATAAACGTGTTTTAGTACTATATTCACCAAACTTTACATGTTGTCGTTCCATCAGCGCATCGTAGTCCCCCAATGTTATGACGCTTAGAATGGCAACATTTCCTAGTTTAGGTGGCAGAAAATGTCCCATTATGACAAATTTAGTAAATATACCAACTCACGCGAAATCAAAGTTACGCTGCTCCTTATTTCCTTCCTTTATTTTACACATTTATGCTTTAATTAATTCGCTTGAAATCGCCAGTTAATCAGGAAATGCTGGTAAACAAAATACTACTCTGTGTTAAAACTAGCTTACAAAAATAGTATGCAAAGAAGTACAATAACTTATGTTAAATGCTCTAAAATTTCAAGCCCCTCTTCAAAAACTGCAGATAAATTATAACTGTATTAGCAGAGATTTTCAGTTTTTTTTTACTTTTCTATACATAGCGAGGTAATTATTGTCTTATACTTTGGTACAGGGAAAGCGAAGAAATGAGTTTGGTATTCATTATTTCGGCTCTAGTGTAGAATTGAGTGCCTCTTCAATTGGCGACAAAATTTGTTCAGTTTTGGCGATGAAAACCCATTTCTGGTTGCCATGATAGTTTTAATTTAGTTTTAGCTTCCATTGCCGTCATCTTAGGGTTACCGTAACTTTGTTTTAATGTTATATGGCGTTACCATTCTCCTGACATTTTTAAGCGAAAATAATCGATGTGTACATGGATAAAGTCAAGGCAGTGTACAGTGCTGAGTTTGTGCAATTCTCTGATGTTTTTTTCAAGTTAAAATAGATCGATGTGTACATGGACACCGAGTTTGGGCAATTCTTTGACTTCTTGTTTTAGTTTTGTGTAGCGGCCGTCTTGAAATTGTGCCTTAACCTAGGGCCGATCTTGGCATCAAAAAAGAATCGCGGAAAAAAAAAAGGTGGACATCCAATTGAAAACTTTTACCATTATTGCTTCTTTAATTCCGCTTTATAATTATAAATTGAAAAGCCAGAGGAATTTGTTAAATATTATAAATCTACTGGCATCGAAATTAAATAGGCCCGATCCCACTGCATTTTTATTACATTTCCTTCTAAATAAATGCTTATTTATTAGATTTTTGGTCCTACTTAAATAAACTCAAGATGGAAATTTAGACCCCCAACTTACGCTCAGTTCGTCAATACCACATATCGTACAACATTGGAGGATTATTACGTAATACCATATATAAAAGCGTCTAATATCAGAACTTTTATGTTCTCTTTGGTAGTGGCATAAATTAAAAATTCCTCCTATGAATGTTTTCGAGGGCACAATGTTCGTTACATTGGATACTTTTCTATTCATTCTTCTATTAAAATATCTATAACTGTTTCTTTGGTTAAAGCACATATTTTATTTTGTTTTTACTTTTAATATTTACATTAGCCACACACTTTTTAATTATCTTAACGTTGCTTATGTATTAGACATACATTTAATAAATGCTTACTTTGCTCTGAGAAAAATGTTTCGCAAACAAAGGCGAAGTTAATTATGTGTGCCAGAACATTTTCTAAAAATGGGACAAATTAACGTTTCAATACATCAAGTTTTCATTCTCAATGGATGGAAACAAGGAGCTGCAACCTGCTAATTATAACAAAGACAGAATGAGAGCTAGCTAACGAAGGAAGGGAATAAGTAGTTCAATACATAAGATATACATTCTCTTCTCTTTGTTATTTACGAAAGTTTGATATTGTCCAGATAAAAGAAAGGACAACACCTTTTGTTAAAAACCTATTTCTGTAGTTGTTCCTAATATATTTTGGTGCTGAAAAATCTTTCTAGATAAGTTGCTTCAGAACGGTTCGTTTTGTGATTACTCAGACATCTTCGGGTTTAAGAATTAGACCAAAAATAAAGGGACAAAATTAAAAACGAAAAATTATAAATGAAAAGGCATTTGAAAATTAAACAATAAAGCCCGACTGTGTTCATATTTAGCAACTACATCTAACTTCTTGCTCCTGATATTCTACTTCAAGACTGTAGCAAAACAGACAAACTTCTTTAGGCGTGGTTAAAAATAAGCATTAGCTCTATTGAGTTTTACACTCGCACTGAAAGAAGAAAGACATGAAATTGAGTTTTAGTCCCCTTCTGTTAAGCAGCCATGTCTGTTTATCCCATTTTACTTTCGGATAATTCAGATCAGTGATCTCCAAACTTTGTCAATTCATAGAAACCTTAGACCTATAAGGTTTTTCGAGGAACACCGTCCCACCCTAAAAGAAACATGTCTTAAACTAATAACGTAAATCAATATGTTATATGTAGTTTATATAAATACTACTAAAGTAAAATACTGTATTTTTATTAAACTATTTTAATATAAGAGTGATGTAATTTGCTCACTGGTAACATTAACTCATGCTCTCGTAACTTTGTATAATGATATTTAGTCTGTTACAAATCTTGTGTCCACACAAAAGAAAAGGCCTTCATTGTAAAGCACATATGCAATCAATAATAACAGCTACTATGAGAAATTTAAGAGTTCACTCTATTAATGAAGAAAAGGTACTTAAGAGAAAACTGATGCCTTTCCTTCTTTTCAAATTAAAAAAAGTGAGAATGGAGAACAGTTATTGCAATTAAAGGAAGCTTTTGTAAGAAACCAAAAAAGGCTTTAATTTTAGCAAGAAACATTTCTTCGTAATCAAGAGCGCAGTTATTTAGAATTTACTAAAAGGATGATTATTTAGCTGAAGAAATTCAGTTTGTTAAAATACTTCTTTAAACGATAAACTAGATTCAGATCTTCAGTATTCTAAAGCAAAGCACGTATGTTGCTTGCTTTTGGTAGGATTCTTCGCAAAGAGCTTTTTTCAGAGAAACTCTCTTGTATTTTCATTGTACGTGGAGAAAGCACTGAAATTCCCCTACAGTTATCCTGTTCAATAGAACCTGACCAAATCACCAGTGCTAAATTGCTGAAACCGCTTATCCGCTGCTTGACTTAAAATAAGATAAATATATATCTAATAGCTTAATAATGAACGTATTCGATATTTATATTAGCATGTGTGAGATACGTGAAAATACTTTGAGTTAAACAATGAGTTGCATTTTACGTTTGTTGAAACATGAAACTGCGCAATCGTAAAGGAATGCTATAAACATGGGAAGGAAATACTATAAACCGCGCATCTGAGATTATAACATAAATTTGTAATAATAGCAAGGAAGATATGAAATAAGCAAACTAAATTTTGTAAATCTTTCGAAAAATTTCTTGCTGCTTTCAAGAATTAAACATATTGCTATGAAAAAAGCTTTAATTAATTAATTAAAATCATTAAATTGAAAAAAAAGGTTCAATTAAAATCTCTAGGTTATTGTTATAGTAGCAAAATTTATTTAATTAAATCGACTTAATTTGATCCAGTTCTATTGAAAAAGCATCAAATAATCACACTTATGCCTATCAGAACTTTCGCCAAATTCTATCTACATCGACCTTGTTTGGCTCAATACAGAGGCCATCAACTTTTTGGCAGCTTCGAAACCGACAACGGAAGACCGTCTAACCTTATTACGCACAAAGGTAAGAAGTGTGCATTGGTATCGGGAACCTATTACCAAAAATGTTCTATGTTCACTCTCTGAATGCCGAAAATTTAATTACGGAGCGAGAAGTCCATTCTCTTCTGGGATGAGGTCGCTTACTACAGATATCTAAATAAGGTAGTGAAGATGAAGACGCTTTTGTTGCTTCAAAGCGGAGACCCACATCACCTGCCGTAAAAGGAATTGCTCATTACCTCCTAGAACTTCATTACGTTATTTCGGTCAAAATTATGTCGATAACATTACCTGGAATTACCAAAAGTCGAGATGACGCAGTTAAAACGTCCTTAACCAAAAAAGAAGTTGGACTTAATTTTTTTTTTCTTTGCATTATATCGGTCAAAGGTATTGAAGTAATGAACTTTTCTGGAAAAAAATTATAAAATTCAAATTTAGATTTACTATTTGCTTTACATGTGCATTTAATTAATTAATTATTATTAATATTTTAGAGATATTTGATTTTATAGAAATAAATCCTGCAAAGGAAAGCTTCCTAAACCATAACTCGTATTTAAGAGCATAAAGCTACAAATAACTAGACTGTGCTCGAAAATAAATTAAAAACATATAATTAAGAAACATCTAGGTAATTCGTGTTTAAGTAAAACTTTTATCTAAGAATTAATATTTGCTTTAGCAAGTAGACAAATTATTAGCATTATTATTATTATTATTAATTTTGATATTATTAGACTATAAAATTAAATGCACTAAAATTTTAATTTAAAAACGTTTAAATTTTAAATATAGAAAATTTAATTTTTTAATTACAACCAATTTGAATTTTATAAAATTTATGTAACAGTAGCGCGATATAATACACCACTAGGAAGATTTTTATATTTTAATCTGTTTTCATCGGATGTCCATTAAATCCTTCATCATATTACAAAATTGATTCTTCTTCGCTCTGTTCCCCAAGTGTAACGTATATACGAGCCAGTTTTCCTTAGAATGTCCTCCAAGAAGGCATCCCTTCCCTTAGGCAGATAGCCCTCATGTGCTTCACAGCTATCAAATACACAACATGTCTTCGCTCAACAAATCGAAGCCAATGACTTTGTAATATTGTGTGCTTGCAGGATACTGTTGCCGAGAAAGAGCGTGCTTTCTAATATGAAAAAAAAAATACGTTTTTAGTGAATTTTCCACCATATCGCTCTATGATTTATAAAAAATTTTAAATTGAATATGTTCAAGAATTTAGGAAATATTTTCAGCAAATAAAAATATAGGAGTTTAACATTGACTTTCCGATAGCTTACCTCAGAAGGTTCTGATTTGTTCAGGTTCTGACTGGTTTATAATAAACATGCAAGTAGAAAGCTTAGAATATAAAACTCTTGAAAATGAAATCAGATAGATATTAAATGGTTCACTTTTTTGTGATATTAAAAATCACAAGAAAGTAATTTTCCTAATAAACAAGGCTCGTAGCTAACGAGCAAATCCAGCATTTCAACAGAATTGATTCTGCTGACATCCGTTACATCTTCATCATTGCTCGTAAGTTCAGACCTCTTTTAAGATACCGATGAGATTTAAGCTTATTGATGATGGCTGTACTCGATCAGCCATCGTCGATTATTTGTGCTTTCTTCATTACGCTTCCAAGACTTCTCGAAGTTTCGATGCAGAAAATTCAGAGATTATTTAATTTTCCAAATTTCTAGTCGACTCATTATCCTCACAGGGAAACTTGGTCTCGATATTAATGATATTAATAGACGCTAGATTATGAATTGAATTCCGCGGGGCATGAATATTTAATTTGCCATAGCAGAACTTCCTGACGTTCAAAACGTGAAAATGCCCCTTAAGCAAAATTCAGAACTTATTGAGTAAAAATTTCGAGCAATAATTTGGACATAAGCTGAAAAGGAATTAAAATTTGATAAGGAGTTGGATTGAATAAGGAGTTGACCTTATACGCCATATAGCAAGAGAAAAAAAATCTTTTAAAAATTATTAAACATTTAAAGAGTGAATTATTTATTAAATTTACTTAAAAGGGATAAATAAAACTTTTGAAACAGAAGCGTACAATGTATTGTATTAAAAATATGTGATTTTTTCAGACTCGATTGTAATTGCTTATAATTTACGAGTTGCGTTTTACGGTAACCTGTACATGACTGTTTGAATTCTTCATTTGCTGCTCATCGAGTTATTTCTTTCAATGACTAGTATTTCAACCTGTTAACTTGAGTGTTTCCTATTCCTAGAGAAATAGGCTTTGATGAGAGATAACAGGCTCCTCACAAATATGTAAGATGTTTAGAAACTCACAAATAAACATTGACTTTTCTTAAGCAACCAGTGCTTTGAGGAACACCGCGATTTAAACAACAAATAGTCTGGATTTCCCATTTATTGCCCTTCATTCAAATAAAAATGTTATAATTGAATTAGATTGGAAATAAAATTTGGATTGACATAGATATGATCAAATTTTTCATAAAAAATTAAAAGCAACTTTTATATAGTTAGTTACAATAAAAAACGTTGCAGATATACTTGATGAAAATTAGTTAATTTTCACCACGATATTTTTTACTAAAATTCTGAGATGTAGGTATATTACTTAATTTTGTTCTTCGGAGTTTAGATTATCAAAAAGCTGGAAGTGGCATTCCACGAGAACTCATCTCTGTAGTACACATTATAATATCTTGAAAGTGCATCATAGGGGTTTCCTGAGTGCTGCTTTCAGAGAATTAAACTAAACAGAAATCCTGATACTGTAATGAGAAAATTAGTTACATGCATGCCATGAGATCGAGTAGTGGATTACCGGTTTGAAGGACTTAAGCTGCTTTCGGCAATTATCCATTATATATTTAAACTTCACTGAGAAATGCATAATGCATACTTAAGGCAAACAACGTAAAGATAAAATCAAGTAATTCTTAGTTAATGCTAATGTTCAACTTTATGTATTGATTTAATTTAAATTGTAATACCTACCGATCCCTGGATTATCGTATATACTCAGGTAGGGTCTATATAACGATCATTTTCAAGACAAAAACTGAATGTAGAAAACATAAATTAAAAAAAAGCAAACAAGTTCATATTACATTTCGTGATGATTACAGAACAAATGTCTGTTAAACGATTAATCATAGACTTGCATTTCGTATTAAAGAAATAATCAAATAAAGAATTTTCCGGAAATTTTACGTTGTAATTACAGCATAACAATACTTTACAATTTTCGAGTAAATATTTAAAAAACTTATTTTTCAACGGACCTCATAAAGAAATGATTCACTGAGAAGAATATCTTTTATAGTTAAACAGTTCAAACTAAAAACATTCTAAAAGCTTGGAAGACCTTATATATATATATATATTGCTGCAGAAAGATTTATGTTAAGTTTTCGAAAGCAAATTTCTCAAAGATTTCATACAAAATATGAAAAATGTATTTCAAGCTCTTGGTAGAAACAAAAAAAACTGAAAACTTTATTATCTCTAGGAATTAAATTTCATACGACAAACCCAAAACCAGTAGCTCTATTTCGTGTGAAATAATTCTTTTAGTTTTTCTAAAAATTACTCCTGCAGGATAAAAGCCAGCGTATTTTCTGCCTAAAAGGCAGAGTAAAGAGCTAATTCAAGCTTTTTTTGTAAAAGACTGGACTAGAAAATTTAGTTTATTTATTTTATTAAATGAAATTTTAAATTTTGATCACATCACACATTTTAGTAAAAGGTGTACACGTAACCAAAATTTTCACAACTATTTTTATTAGATTCATTTCTCAAAATGAATCCATGAACCTATAAATAATGGCTCAGGAACACACGCAATCCTCTAATTCTTTTAAAAGGAATCTATATATTCACTAATGAAAATCATTTATTTCGTTAAAGCTTCCATTGAAACAACCGTGTTAAGAAAACTCTAGTTTACCTTACTTCAAATATTTTCTGTTTAACTGCATTTAAGCTCAAAATTTTAACTGCGGAATTGGAAACATTATCCGTTGACGTGAAAGGCTAAAAATTCTTAATCCTCTTGGTAATCCTGTGTAATTCTAGTAGTTACAAAAGAAGACTCAAATTTAGCAGTTGTTTTTATATTGATAAGATTATTTTACTTTTCAAAAGCATTTCGAAGTATGTTGGGCGAGACTATTTAGATCTGAGATTTTGTAACGCTAGAAACATAAAATACATATTTCATATCTTATAAAGAATTATTCTAGTGCTATAAAAATGAATTATTTATATAAAAATGTCGAACATAATGATAAAATACTGTAATAAATGGTAGAGGAGGCAATTTCTGTATCATTTGTTTAATTCACGTAAGAAAAAATAATGAAATATTTTGCTTATTAATTTTTCAAATTAATTTAAAACTTTCAGTGTATTATGTTACTGAACGTTTAGCTTGAATAGATTAATAATAAAATGCTCACAAACGTGTCAAAAAACTTTCGCGTTATTATAACTTCAATTTAAAAGGAAACTTTTAATTTTTATGCAAATTTAAGTTTATAACACATCAGTGTGAACATAATACTTAATTTAATTGCAAGGGGGAAAATAAATACCTGATTACTTTACAATTAAACAGGTTTTTTTTATTATTTTGTTATTTTGAAAATAAGGTTTTATCCCCATCATGCTCTTGAATTTCTTGGAATATAAATCGGAGTTCATTTAGTGAAATTATGTGACGCAAGATAGCCTTCGCCTCTTAAATCCTTATATTCAAAAGAATGTTTTAGATATATGCCTCTTTGATATATAAAAGGTAATATTTTAGACTTGTTACTGAAGGCTTTTATTGCTAATAAAAACGTATGAAACCTTAAAAACAAATTTGTTATACATTAGAAAGTTTTCAATGTAGAAGAAATCTTTGCTATCGAGTTCTTAGTTGTACCTATGTTGCCTCGAAGCCATACAACAAAAATAATCCGAATACCGATATTGATTGGTGGGATATAATACGAGTATTGATATTGATGGGTGACCAATGGGAACTTTCGTATTGTTGCAAAAAATTCGGCGGTTGCGCCTGTATGTAAGCTTTCCGGCATAGCACTAGGGTTGCCATAAAATAGTGTATGGTAGGGTTGCCAGATTGGCGACTTTATCGTCCATTTGGCGACCAAATCGGCGATATCCCATGGTCCAATCGGGAAGCTTCTAGAATAACTTCCTGTCGAGATATTTCTCGAAACCTGTGGAACCTAAGGAAAAGCTATATAAACCCTTGCGTTTCTGAGAGCCGGCATTGTGAGAATTGGGAGAACAGCTGCATTGTGAGAATTGTGAGAATAGCTGCTTACTGTGAGTGCTAAGCTACGCGAGAGTTTTGTGAACGGAAAGCGATCGAGATACTGCTTTCCCCTGAAGCTACCTTTACAGTATAGCTTGACAGTGTATTGGTGATTGTTCCACGGTGTTTATTATAAGTTTAGTGTTGCCGTGAAGCTACCTTTACAGTTACAGCCTGAAGCTGTGTTGCTGATTGTTTCAGCGTATTTATTGTAGATTTCCACGCTTTTAAAGGTAATTTTGGAACTGTGCTGTAAATAGTGATTCTTGTAAATAAATTGTGCTTTTTATTGTTCCGCATCGTGTTTTCATCGGATACTGTCAAATCCACGAACCCGTATAACGCAACAGTATTTTCTCTTTCCTCAAAAATAATGCAAAAGTTATGTTTTACCAAATTCGCAGAAAATTTGCAAATTAAATTTGGATATAAATCTGTCATTTGATGCATTTGGGTAATATATTGCATTACTTCGCAACCGATTTCCAGTTCCAAATTGACATTCTACTCCACCGCATACGTCTATAAGAAAAAGTAAATCCAAAAGGCTATTGCGAAGACTCAAATTTAAGTATAAAAATCTTCCAGTTTTCTTGCCTCGATAGCAGCTCCTATCTTTTTAAAATTTTTCAAAATTCTGCCTTGCGTTATTATTGAAATAAAATTCTTTCCTGACGAACTAACTTTGTGAAGCCATGTTGTGTGGGAGTTTGCAACTCCTCTTGTTTCAACTTAAGCGTCATGCAAAACATCTGGTAAACTGCGGGGGGGAAGGGAAGGAATTGGACAGTTCTATAGCTCCCATTCTGCTGGGCCGATTGACGAAATTCAAATTGCGTTTTCCATGTCTCGAAAGGGCGACTTAGGACGTGTATTAGATTTATATATAGAATTATTCTAATATAGGTAGGTATCTTGGCACAAAATTGGACTTTTTCTCAAATGACATGCCAATTTGTTTTCCATATTTCGATTCTACGATTCAGATTATGTCACATTACACTCTTTTGTAAAACTTGCACGAGTAGTTTTTAAAAAATTAGCTCTCAAAATTTTAGCTCCTCAATGTTAACTCAATTTGGTATGTATTTACTAATATCTCTTTTTTTATTACACTTACTCGATTCCATCTTTCAGAGTTCGAAATTTAGGTTCACTCCAAATATAACTGACCTATTTTTTATGATTTGTTTCTAAAATTTGGATTTTTAAATAATTTTTATAAGTTTTTGTGAAAACATTTTGGATTATAACCTATAACATTTTTACCATTAACTTAAAGTAGATGTATCTCTAAGTATACCTGCAAAAAATTACAGCTTTTTGTACAAAATTGTCGAAGATATACGTGAATTTATATTTTGGCGTGTTTTGAAATTTCGTATATTTGTTGAAAGAGATAATAACATTTAATGCGGTTTACGCACTTCGCTAAAATTATTTGAAAGCAGGAACGATGTGACTTTTTTTCCGCTCATGCACAATGCAAAACGGTGGGAAAGATGCGACCTTTTTTTTCTGTTCCCGCACAATGGAAGGTATAGGAAAATAGGTTGGTATTAAGAAGTTCGCCGAGTGAATTAATATTGGCGCAAACTGAAAAATTTCGCTAAGTTAAATTTTTTAATTTCTCCATAAATTTCGAACCAAATTTTATAAAATTTAATATTTAAGCATAATTTGAGTCGTAGAATCGAAATATGGAAAACCATTAATATGGTACTTCAGAAAAAGTCCCATTCCTGTCAAAATACCTATGTCACAACAATGTTATATATAAATCTAATATATATCCTAAGTCGCGCTTTCGAGACATGGAAAACGCAATTTGAATTTTGTCAATCGGCTCAGTATAACTAGAGATTTGTCCAATTGTATTCCCCGCAGTGTACTTCTTGCATCTTCTGTTGCCTTTTTCTTGATTTATTTATTCTTGCGCATCTTCTATTGAACAATGACGCATTTTCTGTTTTCTCATAGAATCATAAATGTTTCCTTATCTTGCTCTAATTTACATGCGGATTTGTAATACAAACTTCTCCAACTTGCACATTTATCACAGGTTAAGAGTTATACCAAACTGTTTGGCTACGGCTAAATCCTTGGCATCTGTAACACTGAATGGGATTTTTTCACAATTTCTATGATTTAGTCATACCTTTATACAACAAGTATATTAAATTGTAAATCCTTCCCTTTCATTGTTTAGATAATTCCAGTAAACATACTGGCAATTTGATTTATCAAGTATTTCATTCTAGGAAATTTCCTGGATTTGATCGTAGGGTACTTGATGTTTAGTGATTTGTTTTCACTTTTTTCTCTGACATATTTGTAGACAAATATTAGTTTAGTTTTGAGAGCTTTTCTCTTAACTGCACTAGAGTGATATTTCAATCATTTGTCTCTAAATATCTTATTAATTTTGTAATCATCATTTGAATCCTTAAGGCATATTTTATCTATTTTCTGTTTAAATAAATTCTCTTTCAAGTTCATTTGATCTTTCTTCTTATTTCGTTCTAATTGTAAGTTGAATGATATTTTATGTTCAGGCAGGATATTGTTTTTTGAATTAGTAGCTGCTATTTCTGCAGGTGTGAATGAAAAGCATTTACTATACTACCTTTCTCATTGCATTGCCTTTAAAAAATTTTTATCCTTAATTTCATATAATCCTGGTCTTATCCCACGAAAAAAACACAGTCTTTTTCCTAGCCTAGCCTTCTTTTGTAGAATATGACGTAAGGTTTAAAATGACGTTTGTTGTTACTTATAAACAATTTTTTTTCGCATTCGGTTATAATCAGATTCTCAAACAGTTTTTCTTTTTTTTCGTATTCGGTTATAACCCGATATATGTTACATATATCAGGTTATAATCATAAACATTTCTTCTTAATTTATTCATGTATTCTTCCATTAAAGATGGTTTTTTGGAAATTTTTAATTGTTAGTCTAGTAGTTTAAAACATTCAAATCTTTAAATAAAGCTCTTTTTTTACGTAAATGCAGATTTCCTTTCTATGTTTGTGTCAGCCTCTGTATAGACGATGCCAAAATACATTTTACAAGTTGCAGAAACTTACTTTCCTCAAGCTAAGAATAAAATCCAACTATACGTCATAACGTGTAAGCGTAATAAAAGCATTTACGAACAATAGCAGACACGAACAATGCACTTTTGCTAACGCGGTCTTCGCATTTGGTGTCTACTGTAACGATAAAAAATAAAATAATGTTCTCCGCTGTTTACTCATCCGATCTTCTTTCTCGTTTACTCACCATCAGTTTTTTTTGTTCGTGTTCAGTACAGGCAAACTTAGCATTTTTTGGTTCGTCTCAGTTTTATTTTTTTTTTTTGGTTGCTAAGAAAGTGTAAATTAATTTGCTGATGACGTCATCTATAAAAATTGTCATTTATCTTTCAGTCTGTTAACTTTAAATAATGAACCACGTTCAAAGGTGAAGATAATTAAAGTTTCATTAATGGCAGCTAAGACACATTAATTTTCATATGAAGAAATTATTTTTGCACACAGGACCGCCTTCTTCTTCAATATAAATTAAATAAAGAAAGCTATTAAGAGTTTTTCTAACAGCAAAAGCTAAAAGCTTCTGCAAAAATTAAAGAAAAATATTTATGCCATTGAGAAAGGTATTTAAAAAAACTGATATCATGTTATAGTTTTTGTTGAGTTAAATAATATATTAATGATTGATAAAAATGTTATATTGACATTTTAGATAGAGGTATAATCAAAGATATGTCACAAATAATCAAATAAAAATACAATTGCATTGATTTCCTAATTTGATAACTAGTACGTTTTTTTTTAATTTAGCGAAAACGTCCTTCCTTATTTGGACACTGAGGAAAAAGAATATTGATTTGGTTTATCTGTTTCATCTTTTCTTTTAAAGCCTCACTAAAGCTTTTTGGAATTCCTTAAAGCTTTACGTAACACGAGTAAGATATTAAAAAACACTTTGCATCAGTTAAAAACTTCAAACTGAGATACAGTTTAAAGTACTTTTTCTTTAAAACCTATTAAAATCAAACAATAACAGAAATCAAAATTCATAGTTTATTGATGCATTAATCATATTAGTTCCTAAAGATTATAGTATCCACTATGGCCGAGTGCATAAAGCTATTAAAATCTGGTAATTTATCCCTAAATCAAATCTCTCCGATTCTACGTTGAACTGCCTTTTCATATACTGTGCTTTGCTATATTCAATCACCACTTCTCAAAAAACCTAAATATGAGAGTGTATTTCAATGATAATTTCGTTTATCATCACACATTGGTACTACTTACCTATGTGTTTTAAAAACGAATTTTACCATCAAGCACTTTTTTGTGTCTGTTTATATGAAATGAATTTACATTCAAATTATTTTTCTACAGTATTTCTTGCATCAAATTTGGTTGTACACAATAGATGAATTAAGAAAATTTTAGTTTTTGACAACAGAGTGCTGAAAAAGTATTGCATTTCAATAGAAACCGAGGAAGAAAAGAAAAGATCTTGGGTCCTTCAAGACATGGTTAGGTAAGTCTTGTTTACTATTCAACTAAAGGCGGAATCCCCTAATTGTGTTGAATTCTAACTTAACTTAGACTCACAATTTAAGTTCTCGAACGTTTCTAAATGATTCTATTATACTGGTAAGAGACAAAGTTTGCCCAAAACTGCAATAAATTAGTGATTTTAATATTAGGTGTTTCTATATTCTTTTACTTGAGGGAGATTCATGTATTTTTTATACAGTTTGGCGTCCTTCTGGCTATGACTTGCTTCTCTTCAAAATGCTTTCATCTGGAGAGTTGCTCAGAGACAACAAAATTTCTTACGAGGTCTTTATCTCTTACAATAAACGAGCATAAATGAATTTATTTTCTAATCTCATTTGTACTTTTATTCAGATGATTCATAATGGATGTCCCTTCAGCCTTTCGAAACTTCTTATCAGGCAGCATGTTAAAATGTTAAGTAATATCTGTTCATATTGTAAGGATTTATCCTAATTCTATTAACAGTTATTTTAAGTTATGCACCTATCCTATCTTTCTAGCTTCAGCTTACAATTTTCTAACAGAATGTAATTTCAGAAACGCAGTGAATGCAAATGAGTAAGAGTATTATATAAGTCGATGTTTCACCGAGTTCGAGAGAGACAGTCTAATTCCCTGACTAGCGCGCGTTTGCCTTTTAGCTCGTCTCTTAGATATTACTACTTTAGGCCCTTGCTTGGCTTCGCCGATTTAATTAATATTTAGAGACCAACTACTTAGAATACTGATAGCTCCGGCTATATCTTTCAGTTAGCTTTGGTTGAGTTTAGTTAGTTTAATTTCATAATTATTTCAGTTCAAGCCAAATGGAGGCTTTGTGTAGACTCCGTGTTAGAAGTTGATTGTATTTATTCTAAGAAATAAAGGGTAGTTAACCCTTCTTAAGTCTCACGTGGTTCTTCACACACTAGACGATTATTCGCTTACTATTGTTTTGTGGGGTTCAAGTTTTTAAACGCTGAATTAAATAAGTGAAACCCCACATTTGACACCCGAACTTGTTCTTAACGAACCGTGACGCTAGGTAGTCAAGATTTCTCGTTGAACCCTCCCACCTTTCAGTTACCTCGGCCGCAACTAAACCCCATGGATTATGAGAGCAGCAATGAAGCCAGCAGCAACGTTTGATCGAAAAGGATCCGCAGTGACCTTTCTGGAGCAGCTATATTTACACTTCACGTTATATCCTGTGAACCAGCCGCAGAGAATTATCATCGCTACGTCAAACTTAAAAGGTCAAGCCCTCAGCTGGTACAAGTATATTTGCCAGAGTTTGTTGGGGATCCAAAATCCGAAACGTACACGTGGAGAAATTTTTAAAACTCGCTATTAAAAGCATTCCCAGTCGTGAGAGACCGCGCAAGACTGGAATCAGAATTATGTAGTAGATATCAAACTAATTTTGACGAATTAACGGACTTCATCCTAAGGAAGACCGATATTGTCAAATTATTATATGGGAAAAGGCCCGACAAAGAAATTATCAAAATAATTTTGCCCTGGTTGCTTTCGTCAATCCAGGACATTCTTGAAGTTAGAAATCCGCAAACCCTGGAAAGCTTATTTGAATTAGCAGTAATATTTGAGAGTAGGCGAACGGCCGAAAACACGCTTGCAAGCAACTTTAGGCAGTATTCAAGATTTCACTCTCAGACAAAACCTTAAGGTCAACAGAATCCGTATCGGCAAGCGAAGAAAGTTGCAAAACCAGAGAAGAAAAAGACCGGCTCTGTCCAAAACGTGGGGAAATAAAAAGCAGCTGCACCAAGAGGTAGAAAAGAAAAATTTAAACTAGTAACGGTGGCCAGAAGGAGGGTTAAGTCACCGTTTGGGAAGGAAAATCCCTCAGAAATCAAAGTGAATACGGTAGTCGTACAAACCTTGGCCTTGCCAGAGATCCATATATTACTAAATAAGGTCCCTAAAAACGCCCTCTTGGATAACGAGGCTCAATGCAACTTCCTGTCGCAGGACGTTTTTAAAAAGCATTTCGTTTAACACAACGGGACAACGGGTGATTGCTGCCCAAGGCAAACAGTGTGTCTGCTTCGGAGAAGTGCGGCTACATGTTCAAATAAAGAGCGAGGTACAGAAAATAAACTTCTTAGTGGTAAAGAATTTGTTAACAGCACTCATATTGGGGTTGATTTCTTACGCGCAGCTAGCTTAAAAATTAATTTCAATGATTCTGCCTTACAGGTCAAGATGGATAAAATGGAAGTTGAACAAGTCGCAATGCCAGAACGTGAGCTGAATCACCTCGAAGAAGGAAAAAAAAAGAAAATCCAAAATTTGGTAAGAAATTTTTCTCAGTTATTTAACGAGAAACCTTGCTTCTGCCAGATTGTATCTCACACTATTGATACTGGTAGTGAGCCCCCAGTTCGTTCAAAACCGCATAGATATGACCGGGTGAAGGAAGACATTCTCGAGCAACACATTAAGAAAAGGCTCGAGAATAAGACAAGTACACCAAGTACTAGCCCCTATGCTAGTCTTGTAGTTTTATGTAGGAAGAAGAATGGACTGCCACCCGCAGACCCGAACGCGCGGAGATTCGCAGGTTAATTACAGAAAACTAAATAGCATAACAAAATACCCCACATATCCCCTCCCGATAATAGATCAATTTATAAGAAAGATTCGGTCGACTAAATGTATGACCACTTTAGATCTGACATCAAGCTGTTTCCAAATTGCAGTAAAACTCGAGGATGTCGAAAAAACAGCTTTTATTTCAAAGTCAGGTGTGTATGCCTTTTTGAGAATGCTGTTTGGTTTAAGCGGAGCTCCGGCTACATTTAAAACAGTTATGAATATTGTTTTAAGGCCAGTCTTGGAAAAAAGTACAGTCATTTATCTCTATGATATTTTTTGTGACGAGCGAAACCCTAGAGGAACACATTAAACATTTAGAGGAAGTTTTTACATTATGAAACGAAGCGGGCCTCAAAATTAATCCAAAAAAGTGCAAATATGCCACCAAGGAATTCAGGTACCTCGGCTACAAAATCTCGAAAAACAGCACTGAGACTGACAACTCTAAAATTTTACCGATTAAATGTTATCCACCTCCAAATACGGCCAAGAAAATATCATTTTTCGGAATGTGTTCCTATTATAGAGTGTTCATAAAAGATTTTGCAAAGACAGTTGAACCCTTGTTGGTTCTTAAACGAAAAAAGGCGAGGTTCACATGGATAGCGGAGGCGAACACGGTGTTTGAAGAATTGAAACACTTCTTAATTAACGCCCCTGTTCTTAAATTCCCGGAAGGGAATCAAAATTTCGAAATGGCAGCAGGTGCGTCAGACTACACAGTTAGCGCAGTTCTTTCCCAAAATGGGAAGCCAACAGGCGTTTTCAGCAAAACGCTCAACCAAACTCAATGAAACTATACCGGAAAAGAGCGGAAAATCCTTGCGGTCTTATTAGAGGTGCGAAAATTCCTCCCGCACTTCGGAAGTGCCCCGATAAATGTGTATTCAGATCACGCGGCAGTTGGTCGCCTGTACTCAGGTAAAAATTTTTCGCCCCGGCTCATACGTTGGATACTAAAACTGCAAGAGTTTAGTTTAATAATAAAACATACGCCGGGGAAAGAAAATATAGTTGCGGATACACTATCAAGAATAAAAATCGATGAAAATGGATATACAATTAAATGTACGATACTAACAGCGAAAATAATTGAATCCCGTGAAACAATAATTGCCGAATAAAAACGGACGCAGAGTTTAAAGGCATTTACGCTTATCCGGAAGATCTCGAAAATTTTGAACATGTAGACTTAACGGCTATTCGCAATGGGGCAGTTCATTATGAAATTATTGATAAATTGCTGTTTTACACGAAAACAACCAACGATAATCAAGAGCTGCGGCCGGTAGTTCTGATGAGTTTCCCCTTAAATATTTTAGAGGAGCTCCATGATTAGGGGGCCATCTCGGTGTTAGGAAAACCCTGCAAAGGGTCCGCAACGTGGTGTATTTTTCGCAGCAGTACAAAGTTGTGATGGCGTAGGTCAAGTCATGTAACTTGTGCCAATTAATTAACGACATTAATTACAACCCGGCCGAGTACTTAAATACACTTCTGGTCACCCAAATTGCAACACCAAGAAAGGCAAGAGATATCACAACAAAATTTATTTAGTAGATAACATGTTGACCAAGTATCAAATCATTAAGTTTAAAGACTTCTGTGAAGTGTGGTTCCTTGCAGAATCAGTAGCCAGAGTAGCCGCCATTGTTGGAGATCACCGCTGCCACACGCCTCGGCGTTGGTTCAAAGAGACTTTGGATGTGTTCTTGGGGTACAGCAGACCAAGCAGCTTCCACACGTTGCCAAAGTTGATCTGGTGTTGCAGCTTGGGGGCCCACCAGCGGCCGAGCGATAAAGACGCTGAACACATGGTAGTTCGGTCCGAGGTTCGAATCCCGCGAACGGGCCGGCTGCATGGCCGTTTTCGTAGTTTTCCCCATGTGTAACGTGTATAAGAGCTAGTTTCCCTTAGAAAGTCCTCCACGAAGGCATCCCTCCCTTTAGGCAGATACCCTTCGTGTGCTTTGCCATATTTGAATAACCTAACCTAACCTGGCAGCTTGGGATGTAATCTGGGTCAATCGTTCAGCAACCATGGACTACATGTTTTCTATCGGTTAAGATCCAGCGAGCGAGCCGGCCAGGGAAGCAATTCAATCTGCCGATTGACAAAGAACCCTTGGACAATGCGTGCCACGTGTGGTCGACCTGGTGAAATAAGACTGTGGGCAAGCCCTGAAGGTAACGAAGGACAACTGCCTCCAACACCTCGGAGATGTAGTGCTGGCTTTTTAAAGTACCGGCAATGCGTACTAGAGGAGTGCGAGAGTGGTATCCAATACCGCCCCATACCATAATACCCGATTCAGGACCAGTGTGGCGGTGCATAACGCAGCTGCTCAGCATCCTCTCTTCACAATGTCTCCAGACTCGAATCCGACCATCGTGGTAATGTAGACAGAAGCATGACTCGTCAGTAAAGATAATTTCATTCCATTCTGCCGTCCACATCCTTCTTTCATCACACCATTTGCGGCAGAGACGTCTATGGTTCTGCGTAAAGGGTAGACGAAGCAATGGGCATCTTGCGGACAAACCACTCCGCTGTAAACGGCGTCGAATGGTACGCGCAGACATTGGATGACACGTTATAGACTGAATGTGCTGTGCTATGGTTCGTGATGTGCTTTACAGTTGTTTGATTTCGTCCAACACGACTACCGATTTCGCTGAAAGATAATCCACACTCTCGGTAGGCCACTATCCTTCCTCTGTCGAACTCGGATAGTTGATCAAACGATGATCGCTGTTTACTACGAGGCATAGTTGATCGTTTTTTGAAAAAACCATAAGAAAAGCTCAATTGAAGAACTTGAAATCGTCGAAAACTCCAAGTCTCAAATAGCGCTTTGAAGTGGCGCCACAGGCGCTCGTGATGTGCGTCTGCGTTGAAATTCTAATCATTTGCATATCTCACCTCCGCTAATGCATATTGTAAATTTCATGTTATTTGCACGCTTCCTTCAGGGTGTTGCATTTACGGTGGCCAGCACTGTAGCATAAAAACTATTTTCCCAAATGAAAACTACTTTCCCGAAATTGGTTGACATTGATTTGCTCGGTCCCTACCCTAGAACAAAAATTAATAAAAATAGATATTGTTAACCATTATGAATCATTTCTCAAAATGGGTTTGAATAATTTCCCTTAAACAGGTTTCAGCAAATATAGTAACAGATTCGTTTCTAAATAAATATATTTTAAAATACGTGGTCCCAGTTAAAGTAGTATCACATAATGGTAGGCAATTCGTAAGTAAATTATTTGCAAATCTTTGCGCAGGCTTTGGCATACGCCATCTAAAAATGGTACCTTATAGACCGCAATCAAATATTGCGGAACGCGTAATTAAGAATATAGTTAAAAATTATTCGAAGATATGTTAAGAATTATCATGACCATTGGGACAGCTGGGTAAATGAATTAGGCTTTGCTTTAAGAACAGCAAAACATGATACCACACAAAAAAAACCCCGCAGAACTATTCCTACGGAGAAACATTTTAACGCCTGTGGATAAGCTATTTTTCGTTCAACAAAGACAGAAAGAGTTTAAACTGAATGATATTCACAAAATTATTCATCAGGCCATCAAAAATTCTGATGCGCGAAGGTCGAAACAAAAAGTCTTTTATGATGGAAAGAGACGCGAGGTAGAATATACGATAGGCCAAAAAGCATTCAAAATAAAACATTCTTTACTGTCTGCAGCCGAAAATGTAGCCAGATTTGAGCCCAGGTTTGATGGGCCATTCATCGTTGAAAAAAAATCAATTCCCTACGGTTTATTTAAAGGCAGAAAATGGCCATCAAACAATTGCTAATGTGGATCAGCTTAAAACATACTATAGTCGGACGGATTTTCAAGTTCTAAGAGATCCATTTCTGGATCCTGGGAGTGCGCCAAGATCATTGATTTCGCCGTAGATTAGCAGAGATCCCCCAGCAACAAAAAGAAAACAAACGGAGAATACTGAAGAAAATACTGCGAAGAGAACGCATCAGCAGCTACAAGGTTCAATCTCAGCGAAAATGAAGAGAACAAATAAGAGAAAAGTTTCTCTTCAGCAGAAGCAAGTGACGATGAAAAAGCTGAAAAAGCCCATGGATAGTATTCAAAGGAAAAATCCAGAACTTAAGCCAATTACCTCGAAAGAAGCTACAGGAACGTTGGAGCCAAGGTCTACGAGAGGAAAACGAACCTCCGAGGCAAGAACCATTCCGTTTCAGAAACCAGGAGAATCAAGAGGAGGTTTAATGTTCTCGAGGAAAGATCCGGTTACTATAAGGCAAAGAGGAGGCCAGAGTACTGAAAACCTCAACCGAAAAAAAAGCAGGCCAATTCAACGCCAGAGGAAAGAAAGAAAAGAAGGACAGCGAGGGAGTACCAGCCGCCCAAGGAGACTGAAAGCTCGAAGTTTAAGATGTCCCACTTGGAAAGAATTCCGCGAGAAAAGAATGGAGGATTATAGAAATCGAAAAGATAACTGAAAATTTTCCTTGTTTCCTATTTTGTATTAAGTTCGATTTATGTCATGTTGCTTAAAGTTGCTACATACTGTTTAAAGGAAGAAATTGAATTCGCAAGTTTGCGAAAATGTAGTTGTAACTATCTTTAAACAGAAAAGATTTTTGAATTCGCAAGTTGACCAGAATTTATTTTGTAAATACCCTTTTCGAGAATTCTGAAGTTGCGAGAAACTAATTTGTGAATATGTTTAGTCGACAGATTTCAATGTGAAATGTGTTAACTTAAAAAACGATTGTAGCAAAATTTTGTAAATTTTGTATAGCAACTATAACGAATGATGTAAAATGAATTTTAAAATATTGCATCTTAAAATGTTCTATTGAAGGTATAAATGCTAATATCCGCTTTAAAACTACTATAGAATTAAACTTTTACAAACGTAAGTTTTGGTCAAGCATGACTGTAAAATATTTTGTATAATAGATGAATTGAAAGAAAGTATAGATTGAATGTGTTTAAAGTTAGGCTCTCCAGGCTTCACTTAAGAATTTAAATTAAGTTCTGTTTTAGTACATTAGAACTAGTTTTGTGTTTAAAGAGTCATCTAAGGTCTTGTGTGTCAAGCTTTAACAAATAAGTAGTTGTTGTGTGGGAGGTAGAGTAGTGCGCTGATACACAAATTAACACACTCAGTTCGCTCAGAACAATTTCTGGAGAGCGTGGGGGAAAGAAGATTAAATTTGGTGTGAATAAAAGTGTTTGAGGACCTAAAATAATTTCAATGAAGAATGTTGAGAACGAAAGAGTGGAAATTATTTGTGTAAGAATACCACTAACATTGCTTCCTTACAGATAATATGTGGAAGGACCAAGGTAAACCTGTTCAACAAAGAAGCAGATGTTTGTTCCCAGTCAATTTGTAAAAATGTGAATGTAAAATTTTTAGTTTTAGTATAGCTTTAGAAATTGTTGTAAAGTTGGCCCTAAACAGGAAAAGGTTTAATGATGAATTCAAGAAAGCACTATTGCTACAAGTTCAAAACTTTGATGTAAAAGAGTTTTGTAGAATTTACACTCTTAAACAAGGTCGTTTTGAGACCTTATTTTTCGAGTAGTTAAATTCTGGTGGGGGATAATATAAGGTTCATCCTAATTTTATTAACAATTATTTTAAGTTATGCACCTGTCCTATCTTTCTAGCTTCAGCTTACAATTTCCTACCAGAATGTAACTTCAGAAACGAAGTGAATGCCAATGAGTATTATTTAAATCGATGTTTTACCGACTTCGAGAGAGAGAGTCTGATTTTCTGATTAGCGCGTTTGCCTTTTGCCTCGTCTCTCTTAGATATTACTACTCTGGGCCCTACTTTAGGCCCTTTGGCTTGGCCGATTTAATTAATATTTAGGGACCAACTACTTAGAATCCATATAGCTTCAGTTATATCTTTCAGTTAGCTTTAGTTAAGCTTAGTTAGTTTAATTTCATAATTATTTCAGTTCAAGCCAAATGGAGACTTTGTGTAGACTCCGTGTTAGGAGTTGATTGTATTTGTTCTGAGAAATAAAGGGTAGTTAACCTTCTTAAGTTTTACGTGTTTGTTCACGCACTTAGGCGCTTATCCGCTTACTAGTGTTTTGTGGGGTACGAAGTTTTGAACACTGAATTAAATAAGTGAAACCCGACAATAGAATGTAATGAAAATTGCTTATCTTTTGATATCATACACTTTAGAATAAGGCAGTTTCTGTCATAGGAGAAAGTCTATAATTTTTGTTTCTGAAACGCATAATGTGCACATTTAATGTTTACAAAACGGCTTCTGGGGAAACAAAACTGATTGACATGCGTCTCAAGTTGGCGTTTATGAATAGGTTTTTTTTGGGGGGGGTTATGTGATTACGGCAAAACCTCGAGGGCTATCTGCCTAAGGAGAGGAATGCCTTCTTGGAAGAGGCAACTTGGCAACTTGATCGTGTGCACGTTACACGTGGGGAAAACCACGAAAACCCCATGCAGTCAGCCCGGTCGCGGGATTCGAACCTTGGACCAAACTACCAGTGTTCAGCGCTTTACCGCTTGGTCGGTGGTGGACGTTTAAATTACTGACTGTAAAATCCATGGACATTGTTCAATACTTTAGAGTATGTACATTTATATTTCGATCTATGTGGTGGTTTAGAAGTAATTTTTCAAGAATTCGATGTACTGAAAATAGCGCCTGTCAAATATTAATTTCAAGATAAAGACTGTTCGCTTTAAACTAGGTGAACTGCAGAAAAGGCAAGCAAAATTAATCCAAATCGTAAATATTATACTCCACTTTAATGACTTTAAAAAAAGGTTTTCTACAACGAAAAAAAAAGAAAAAAGAAAAAAAAAGAAAGTGTGTAATATCTTTTTTTCTGCTAAAAAGAAAGTGCGTAATATACTTTTTTTAAAAAGAACTGCTTTTTATGTTGTGGATATAGTCCATGCGTGCTGTGCGTGACGCGCTGCTGTTGTACTCCACACGTAATATGAATGAAAAGAAGAGGAGGAATGTTTGTCTAATCTATTAAATAAATAAAAAGCAACACGAAATGGAAGACCTTTTAATTAAGTGAAAGGAAAGGAGTTTTCCGTTATGAAAGATATCCAGCTAATAGTTTGCTTTAATAACAATTAATTAACTTTAATAATAAGGAGTGTTAAAATGAGCCCAAATTCTCAACTATCCATGAAATGACATGTACTTATAATAGCATACTGTGCGTTTTAATACATAAAAATATTCACTACGTTGTCTATGAAAAAATGCATTGTCATATTTATCTATAAATTACACAAATATTGATTACAAGTAAAGACATACATTTCTCTACTTAGTAAGTAAATAAATAATAATTTATACGAAAATGATTAATTTTTTTCTTATAGAAATTACATGTACGGAGAATGTCGACACATTTCTAAAACGATTTCGGAGCCGTTTGATTTAAAAAGTAAAGAATATTTTTTGAATTTTCGATCTGATAGCATGTTTTCTAGACTATGCGTTTGCGTCGTGATTTCGATCATAGACGAGATCTTCTTACATTTTCCGGAGTTACTGATTTTCATTCCTTTTGCACTATATTCCTAAGTACATCAATCGGGGTGGCTTTGAGGCTAGGAAGAATTCTTTACAGTTACTAAGAGCACAATAATTCATTAGCGAAACATCAGGCGACTTCGCAAAAGAATATTGAAAAGCCACAAATGCAATACCTGTATAAGTCTTGATGTTTTCAAGGAACGCAGTGGGACTTTTCGATATATGACTTGTTACTTTGTTTTGATGAAGTTTCAATCTTTGAAAATAATTGAGATGAAGAAATGGAATTTCTTCTGTAAATATCAGATATAAAACTGTCTCCTGATTTTAACATTTTTTTCCCCTCATCTTATTTTTTCCCCATTTTAATAGAAATCTGCGACAATCATAAAACCCTTACTTAAACTTCGCGTAACCAGCTTTCCCGCTTTATTTTCTGTAATAAATAAACCGTTTTTGGTAGTAGTCATTCAGGTAAACCCCAGCTTCATGAAGCGTCACAAAGCATTTCCATTTACTTCTTGCTAAGTAGTTTCATACAAGGTTCTACAAATTATTCTGCCTTGAGCCAAATACTTTGGCAAAGGCTAATGAGCGTTATGTTTTTTAGCTTTCTTAATTTGTAAATATTGGCTTATTATTTTATTTATTGTTGCTAAAGACGCATTTAAAAACTTCCATTTGATTTCTGCATCGGCGGATTTTCTCTTGTTACCAACAATTTTAACGTTAGAAACACTAGGTACGCTGTGCAAAATAATAATAATAATAATAATAATAATAATAATAATAAAAGAAAATTTGAAAGGTTTCAGATTTTAAATTATGTCCAAAGGGGTATTTCCTTAACATTTTATGTGTTACCTTTATTTATTAAATATCATGTTCTTTGCATTTAAGCCATAAAATTCAGTTAAAGAACAATATCGCAAAATAATTTTAAACTGAGAATATCTTTAGAATTTCCTATGCACAGTCTCACGTGCAAATTAAATTTTTTTTTTCTGTACAACGTTGCCATTGCTCACTTTGAAATCCTTGGGTTTTTTAATCAAAAATTCCTTGAAATTTTACAAACTATGAAATCGATAGTAAAACAAATTTCAAATTTCAAATTTGGGCTTCCAGATGACCATATTCGCAGCAGGATTACGTCATTGAAAGTTCGATGGCTCTACGTACCGTCGTTTTATCACAATGCGAGAAACACACTTACATTTATGCAGATTCTTCATTATTTAATTTCTTTAAATATAATAGAGAGCTGCAATATTTGGTGGCAACAGTTTGGAAAGTGAACAGACATGCTTCCGACGCAAAAATTGCAAAACGAAAACAATAGTCCTTCAGGGATAAAGCTTTTCACAATTTAGGCTTAGAATGCAAGCATAAATTTTACCCCAAAAAACACAGTCAGTGCTACTTATACTAACAATTACACATTAAATCATATGCAAATAATACCACCTCATGAGAGAAAGGAAATATTAAATAAAACCAATTATCTACCTCATCACTTTGTAATAAAGGAGGATAGTACTACAACTGCTCTTAGAGTTGTTTTCGATAGTTCTGCGTTAACATCATCGGGTATATCACTCAATAATAAATTAATGTTTGGACCCTCTGATGAACAAAGTGTTCATCGGGGGGGGGGGAAGATATTGAAGATTAAAAATCTTCACTGGCACTTGAAGGGAGCCATATATTACGGCAACCCCATTAGCTTATTCAGAATGCCTTTAGACGGCAGCAAGAATGGTTGTTGATGAAATCAGGCATATAATATCGCCGCATATTATAATGAAAAGTTGATCCATCTGAAACTCCTGTACAACCTTTAGAAAACTCACCACCTCATGAAGCTGTTGATCCTAATTCTGAAGTCATGTGGGAATTCAAATGGGATACATCACATAATGCTAAAATATATGGACCTTATCTGACATCTCAGATGTTACATTGGACTCAAGAAAAATACTTCGATGATGGAGTTCTTGCGAGGCAAGTTGGCAAACAGGATTCAGAATTTTACTCATCCAAAAGAATTGATTTTGATTTGTATTTATAAAGCTGTCACTTGTCATTCAGACTGATGTGTGAAGGCAAAGTGACTTGTAAATGGCATCCGATTATGGCATGCAAAAATACTGTTTTAAAAATTAATGTTATAATAACTCAAACATCTTCACTGTGTAAGACAGGGTGTTTAAAAAGGACTGTAGGATTAAATGACTAGTTACAGGCCTATTGTTCCAATTTAAAAAAATTGTCTCAAATAACAAAACATTTGAGCTCGTGACGACTTCTGAAAGTTGGTGATGTCAGGAAGAGGGAACAATCGATTATGATGGGGAAATAAAAATTACTCCTTTCAATATGAGGTAAGAACTAGAAGAAGGTTTTTTTGACAAAGAAGGTACTTACATCTTTAACAAAGAGGTAGATGTTATTAAAGATCAGTCGATAGAGCACGAGACTCTTAATCTCGGGGTTGTGGGTTCGTGCCCCACGTTGGGCGCCAGAACTGATGTAAATATCTCGGGGTCGAGGAGGAGTCTTCATCGTCTTTGCAAATCTTTATTATTTACACTTATATTACAAATACTATATACAACTATTCAAATTAAATATTCTGGAATATTCACATAATATGCCCCGATATTATATGCCTGATTTCATCGACAACCATCCTTGCTGCCGTCTAAAGGCATTCTGAATAAGCTAATAGGGTTGCCGTAATATCTGGCTCCCTTCAAGTGCCAGTGAAGATTTTTAATCTTCAACAAGGAACAAGGCCCGTTTGGACTAAAAAAAGGGGGGAGAGTTCTATATCTCCCGTTCTACTGGGGCGATCTGCGAAATTCAACTTGCGTTTTTCATGTCTCGAAAGCGCGACTTTGGATATGTATTGGATTTATATATAGCGTTGCTCGAATATAGGTATTCTGACGCAAAATCGAACATTTTATGAAATCACATGCCGAGGTTTTTCTATATTTGGATTCTATGAATCAAATTATGACAAAGTTCCATGTTTTGCAAAAATCGCACGAGTAGTTTTTAAAAAATTACCTCTCAAAATTTTAGCTCATCAATGTAAATTGAATTCAATATATATTTATTAATCTCTCTTTTTTCTACTAAACTTGATTCCTTCTTCCAGAATTCGAAATTCAAGATTAATGCAAATATAATTCGGCCATTTCTTATTATTTGCTTTTAAAATTTGTATTTTTCAATAATTTTAACATCTTTTTAAAATTTGAATTTTTCAATAGTTTTCAAAACTTATAGCGTCTCGTGGACTTTGTATCATTAAGTGAGCTAGATGTTAGAAGACTGTTTAAAGAAGTATTCCTAAGTCTTAACATACAACAAAGTCAGGAGAAGGGTGTAGAGAACCTTTTATTAACTCAAATGAAGTTCGCAGATGGGACCAACTGTTGATTACAAAAACAAAAACTTTTGGCTTAACTCAAGGACTAACCTAGTATTAAATTAAATTAAGTTTAGCCTAAAAGCTTCACAGGTTAATTATCGCGCAGGCTGGCTCTGGCTCGAAAAGTCGGCGCATATAAGCCTAATTGCAAATAGCTCAAAGCCAGAGAAATTTAGTTGCTAGAAAATCAAAGATAGCAACATAGTCAGAACAAGCTCACCTTCCAAAACCTTCCCTTAAAATACTAACTAATTTATACCTCATTTTGAATGCACTCGCTGTAGATAGGGTTGAAGCAAAAGCGATAAGAAAGCTATTTCAACATAAAAAAAAACTGTAAAGTTAATAAAAATAAATCTTCGCAAACTAAATCATTGTTACAATTAGACTGTAGCAAAAGTTATCGAGTGATTTTTTGTAAATCTGCCAAAATTCAATTACGTTAAAAAATTCAAAAATAATTTCTGTTTCGAAAATAATCTTGGTACCTATTTGATAATCAAAAGATCGAAATTCTGCGATTCTTTCAAAATTTGGCAAAAGAAAAGAAAATCATGCTGATTAAGGCCGTGTACTAAAAAAGTTAAAAATCTGTTATGTTTAAAAGTGCTTTATTCTAAAATTTTGATTTATTTTGTAATTAATTAGTTTATTATAACTATTAAATAAGATTAATTCCATTTGTTAGTAATTTAACGATAAAAATACCAGTTTCCTTCTAAAAATGACGGTTATAAAATTGGATAAATAAGTCACCATGAAAATTATTTTATCAAATGTCTGCGAAAAAGCTTGATATACTGCAAATCGTTCGAACAGTCTTACCTTGTTCTTATCATCTACATGGTTACGATTATATCAAAGATGGAAACTGAAGAGGAGTGGATGGAAAGCATTATGTAACACGTGAACTGCAACTTAACTCTGTATGTTTCATGCCATTACATTCTTTCTGAACTGAAGCTTACTATAGTAAGGAGCATCTTTTTTATAGTAGTTTAAAAAGCTATTCCTTAAATGATTCCGTCAATAATCCTGTGATTTCTTTTATGACGTACTTACCGTACAATTATTTCTACTTATATGTATAAAACACATTTAACAAATTAATTCTTCTGTAAATAATTAACCAATTCACGGCCAGATTTTTTTTAAAATATTTTCATATAGTGTTACATTTTTGCGTATGAATAAAAGTGGACTATTAGATTTTAGAGAATAGAATATAAATATGTCATTTTTATTGATTTAAAAGTCAATTCCCATTTGGAGACCACGGTACATTACATGTAAATGATTGCATAATGTTTTCATAAGTGCTATGGAATAACACATTCGACATGTAATCAAACATCACACTTTACACATTGCTTACAGACTTTTTTCGCAAAGTAAATATTCCCTTTGTTTTCTATTTAATCTTCTTTCTAAGTAATGTTCTTCAAGACTTTATCTTACATCTTCTGGTATTCGTTTCCGAAAGCTCACAGTGTACGATGGTCTTCAACTATTTTTTGCATCAGACAGAAAGTAAACCCAGATAGAAACTTACAACTTTTTTCTGCAACTTCATAGTGCATTTTTTCATTCACAATGCAGTATATTGTTTGAGCCACATCTACGGCATTGGTAAAACAGGAAAGCACCAATTCTTGCTTTTAATTTTTATTTTATATTTTTGTGTATTTCAGAAAAGTTTGTCAATGCCTCTCATGCTCGTATTATAATTTGCAATGGCATTAAGCTGTGGAATTATTTTTTCACAATTCTAAACATCTTTGCACACGTCCCAAAGGAAAAACTTCCAAATGATTTGATAATACACTCATGTCCATAAATTAAGGATAATGCAAAATCAGGCAAAGGAAGAGTTAGAAGCAAAACAAATTTGACTTATTTGTAAAGCTTATTTATTAAACAAAAAGTAAAGAGCAAAAAAGATGCTATATGTTGGATATTATTAAAACAATTAGCGATTTTTTCTCCGTGGAGAAAAAAAAAAAACCTATTTACAAAAAACCAATGTTACATGGTTGGTATGATTGTTAATATATTGTATGTCTCCCAGACGATGCAATACAGTCCGTACAACGCCTAGGCATGCTGA
This sequence comes from Stegodyphus mimosarum, assembly GCA_000611955.2. Taxonomy (NCBI): domain Eukaryota; kingdom Metazoa; phylum Arthropoda; class Arachnida; order Araneae; family Eresidae; genus Stegodyphus; species Stegodyphus mimosarum. The sequence continues at coordinate 99,975 of KL816181.1, forward strand.
GTATCAAATTATCGATCTGATCTTGGGGGATATTACACCACGCAAAAAGCAATGTTCTCCAAAGTTCCGGTAGACATGTAGGAGAAGGTTGACGGGCTACAACTCGTTGCCCAAGCATGTCCCACACGTGCTCCACAGAATTCAAGTCCGGTGAGAATGCTGACCAGTCCATAAGGGTGATATCCTCCGATTGAAGGCATTCGCTTACGATGTTTGCACGGTGAAGACGGGTGTTGTCATCCATAAACACAAATTGTACGCCCATGGCACCCCGAAACAAACGTACATGTTGTTCCAGAATGACGTCCCGATAGATTTGGCTTGTCATGGTTCCAATTTGAACATGCAGGTCAGTTCTGGAACCCAGCATAATTCCACCCCAAACGAGCACTCCTGCACCACCGTAACGGTGTCGTTCAATGATGTTTTCTTGGTGGTAACGGGTACCTGGAGCTCCACATATGAACGTTCGATGCAAGCTAAACCTGGAATCGTCGGAAAACATCACACAAGCCCACTGTTGCGGTGTCCACAATGCATGCTCTCTACTCCAGGCTAACCGCAGGCGACAGTGAGTTGCAGTAAGTGGAACGCATCTGACAGGTCGACGAGCATATAGACCAATCTGCCCTAAGCGTCTGTACACGGACTGCCTTGAAAATTGTCGTACCAGTGGCTGAAGAGAGCTGACGACACAGGTCTGAGGCTGTGCTTTTCTGTTTCGTTTGGCAGTAACTGCCAAATACCGGTCCTCATTCGGCGTTGTAATCTGGGGCGACTTGTGCTGTAACGTCTACTCACATTACCATCATCTTGGAATCGTTGCCAAAGCCTGGAGATGACACTCTGGGCAATTCCAAGTTCGTCTGTTACTTCCAGTTGGGTACGCCCACATTCCAGACAGCCGATAATTCTACCACGTAAAAAATTATTCAAATGCGTCCTTTGTGTCATAACTATTCGGTTATTGCATATTGCTGCTTATAAAGCGCCTGCGAACAAAATTATTCAAATGCGTCCTTTGTGTCATAACTATTCGGTTATTGCACTGAAATGCTTATAAAGCGCCTGCGAACAATTTTACTTCTTTGCCTGTATTCCTTATATATCACTCTCTTACACTCTCGTCATTGTGACGTACCATCGGTGTCATCTGGTTACTTCCTGAAATTTGCATATGATTCTTGAAGATGTGTGTAGTGATTTTAGAGGTGATATATTTATTTTAGAGTTTGATTTCCGCGTGACTCCGAATTATCCTTAATTTATGGACATGAGTGTATCTTAACAATGTATTGTTTGCAAACAAATCCAAATATTCTACTTAATTTTTCATATTGTTACGAAATATCCAGCTGCAATAAGATAGTTTCCCAGCAAAGCGGATTTACGGTTGCCAGAAAATGGCAAGGGAAAGCAGGGTTGCCATATTTGGCGGAAAAACGTACATTTTTCAACAAAATTGGCGATATGTCCGAGATGGATGGACAACATTCTAGAACGATTTCTTACCGGTTTGGCGCAGAATGTTCTCGATGGCACGCCAGAAGCTGTATAAACCTGCCTGTATACAGTAGCAGTTTATCGTCTAGTCTAGAGTCGAGTTTAGTGTCCAGTTGGTCGTCGAGTGCATCGAGAGTGCGCATCGTTGAGGCTTTCGAGTGCATCATGAGTTGTAGCGTGGAGAGTCTGGGGAGTACGTTGAGTTCTGAGAACGACCGAACCGAGTCGGCAGCTCTACTCTAGTGCTTTGTCGTGAAGCTGTCTTCACCTGAAGGCTGTATTGTTGATAGTTTCAGCGTGTTTATAATAGTTTTTCGACGACTGCAAATATGTTTTTGGAGCTGTCCTGAGTAATACTGACTAAATAAATCGTGTTTTGGTTCTTCATCAAGTGTTTTTATCAATTACTCCAAATGCACGAACCCGTACAGAACGCAACAATATTTATGAAGCTCCACAAAATTCTTTCTTCATTCTATCATGTGCTTTGTAGGAAATATATTCATCCTATTATATCTTACCGTTCTGGTCTCATGCATATTTCTCGCTTTTAAATTTTTCATCAAATCGAAACCTGAGTAACACTATAGAAATGAAAACAATGTTCTTCTGGTTTGTCTTTGGTTGCTACTATACTCAATATAACCGACATCCCTAACCTACTAGTATAATTTTCTGAATTATTAGTTAGGTGAACGTCATAAATTTCAACAATATATCAATATTCTCTCACACCACAACACAGTGCCCATTGTTTGAAACCAAAGCAAATGCACTTGCGTCTAATAAATTGCTTCAGAAAAAAATAATAAATAAAAGTAACACAAAAAATCTGAAAGGTTTCAGATTTTAAATTATGTCCAAAGAGGCATTTTTTTAACATTTTGTGTGTTACCTTTATTTATTAAATATCATGTTCTTCGCACTTAAACCATAAAATTCAGTTCAACAGCAATATCGCAAAATAATTATTAAATGAGCATATCTTTAGAATTTCCGATACACAATTCCGCGCGCTGTAGATAAAGAGTGTTGCCATTGCTCGCTTTTAAATCGTTTGAGTTTGTTCATCAAAAATTAGTTGATGCGTACGTTATTCAAAATTGGATGTCTCTAGGTACCGTTGTTTTATCACATTTGGAGAAATATACATGCGTTTACGCAGATTCTTCGTTATTTAATTTCTTTAAATGTATACTGGGCGATAACATTTAGTGGCAACAATTTGAAAACTGAATCGGACATTTATAGCGATTCAACGCAAAATCGCCAAACGAAAACAATAGTCCTTCAAGGACAAAACCCCTTTGGACTAATAAATTCTAATAAATTTCTCTGACAGCAAATAATAAGCAATAATAATAATAATAATCTAAAAAATTCTTCGAACAAATTCTTTCCCATTTTCGGAAATGTTCTAAAAATGTATTGCACCAGAGGAAACGAAATTCCTGAGCGAAATTTTGTGAGCCCCAAATGAGGATCATTTTGTTTTTTTATTTCTGGAAAAATCTTATTATTTGAAATGAGAAATGTTGAGTGATATTTTTAAATTTATTCTTCGTCCAGAAGTCGCATGTAAATAAACTGTGAATTGATAGTTGAAAGGATACAGTTTTGCGCTTTCCAAAGAGAAATATTCTTATTCCATAATTTAGAAATGTTATGAAATGCATGGTATTAAAATTTATAACTGAAAACTAAACAGCGTTATTAATCTGAATGGGCAAAAGATCAGTCTATACTTCTACACTGAATGATTATTCCTAGCTAATACCAGAAAAGGTACACTGCGCAAAAGAAAAATGGGGACAGTTGTATATCCCCCGTTCTACTGGCCCGATTGGTGAAATTCAAATTGCGTTTTTCGTGTCTCGAAAGCGAGATTTAGGATATATATTAGATTTATACATAGCATTGTTACAACACAGGTATTTGGACACAACTTCGGACTTTTCCTGAAATAACATTCTAATTATTTTCCACTTTCCAATTCTATGACTCAAATTATGCTTAAATATTAAATTTTGTAAAATTTGATGGGCAATTTGCGAAGAAATTTAAAAATTTATCTTGCCCATTTTCTTCAGTTTGCGCCAAGAATAATTTACTTGGCGAATTCTTAATTTATAGCAACCAATTTTTCTTTCCTTTTTATCCACTGTACACGAGCGGAAAAAAAGGTTATCGTTCATACTTTCAAATAATTTTAGCAAAGTGCGTAAAGCATATTTGTGTTATTGTCGCTTATAACAAATATACTAGATTTCAAAATGCTTCAGTATATGAATTCATGCATGTCTTAGCGAATTTTGAATAAAAAACTAATTTTTTGAAGGTATACTTAGAAATACATCTATTTTAAGATGATGGTAAAAATTGGGTAGATTATAATTCGAAACGTTTTTCGAAAAATTTATAGAAAGCAAACATACTGACAGAATCATCTTACTAAAAATGATAAATGAAATTAATGTTGATAATAATAATGTTTAAAGATATATCTAGGGACTTTAAGGCAAATTGAAAATGAAAACAGAGAAAACTCTGTAACGAACACTTTATTAAAACAAGAAAAATTTTCAGGCTAGAAGAAGAAAAGATTACTATCTTTTCCAAGTAGCCTTAGGGGAACAGATGACAACAAGAAAATACAGAGAAGTTGTACAAACGTCTACCAGTTGCTATGTTTCAGCATATGTTCAGAGAAAATATGTTTGAGAATATAGTTTAAGAAACTGAAAAGTATGTTTACCAAAACAACCAATTCCAGTTTTCCTTCTTTAGTCTTCTGAAACAGAACCCTACACAAGGGAAATTCCTATTCTAGATGTCAGACAAGAATAACTCTCACAAAAATGTAAACTCTGAATTTTCCAGAAACTAGGTAATATGACTGAAAAAAACACAACACAACTCTGTATATATTTAAATATTCAGACATTCAGACTGTAACTATATGCAGTTAAAGTATTGCATTATTGCAAGGAACATATTTCAGAGATTTCTAAGAATAAGAAAACTAATTTCATGCGTGAGACGTTGCTAATAAAAAATTGTACTTTGCTAGCATTTAAAATGCGTATACTAAAAACAGATTGTTATTTGCGTGTAGAATAAAGCTTAAAATTAGCTTTATATTAATTCTTATTTTCCTGTTAGTAAGAATAGATTAAATTTTCGTACTGAGACTTCTTAAACTGCTCACATAATAAATTGAATTAAACATTATTTTGATCACTTTGTAATAATATTTTTATGAAAATATATTTTTGTTACACATTTCGAGTATTAGTCTTATTATCTAGCAAACGATATTAGATGTTTGACTCTTTCTCAAACCCATGCTCGTTGAATTTTGTTCCAAATTTTCAGGATGTTTTTAATGAGCTAGCTATTTCGTAACTGATGTCTAAAGCTCAGATTTAAACTTCGACTAGGAAAATTGTGCTTTTCGGAATTGGCATCAAAATTACAAAAACTGAAAGAATAGTGGCTCCGCGGACCAGTCATACAATGATAAAGACGTCAGTATTTCCAGTTTTATGTGTTTGAACTATACAGAATTTTATTTTAAAAGTTGTAAAACGAAACGCAGGCTATAAAACTTTCTCATATGAAAAATCTCACCATTGCAAGAAATGCTTGCTGAAGCAGCCTCACCTTTTGTGAGTTCTGTGGCTTGTGTGGGAGGGAAGACACAACTAACCCTTCGGTTGTTAATACAAGAAATTTGGAATAACGTTAAAATTACTAAATAAGGAAATCAGGGAGGCACACAAATCTATAGCACTATACTATTATAGTACAGCATGTTTTATGAATTTTATATCAAATTCCTGTTACTAATTTTTGTAAGCTGATTTAAAGCGTGCCCGTTTATAGAACACTGCTAAAATAAGGAGGAGCAGTTCTATTTCTCCCGTTCTACTGGGCCGATTGACGAAATTCAACTTGAGCCTTTCATGTCTCGAAAGCGCGACTTACGATATATATTAGATTTATATATAGCATTGTACTAATGGAGGTATTTTGACACAAAATCGGACTTCTGAATCTGAAACACAAAATCTGAAATGACATGCAATTTTTTTTTCCATATTTCGATTCTATAACTCAGATTATGCCAAACTGCCAAGTTCAGTAAAAATCGCACGAGCAGTTTTTAAAACACTAGAAATTCTCAAAATTTTAGTTCCTCCATCTTAATAGAATTTGGTATATATTTATTAATATCTCTTTTTTGTTAAACTTATTTGATTCTTCCTTTCATATTTCGAAATTTAGGTTCATTCCAAATAAAATTCGCCAATTTTTAGTCCAAAGCGGCTTTGTCCCTGAAAGAGTATGGTTTTCGTTTTGCGATTTTGCATCTGAAACATTAAATGTCGGTTCACTTTTCCAACTGTTGCCACCAAATATTACAGCCGTGTATTATATTTAAAAAAATTAAATAATGAAGAATGTGCATAAATGTATGTATGTTTCTCGCATTGTGATAAAACGACGGTACCTAGAGCCATCGAATTTTGAATGACGTAATTCTGCTGCGAATACTGTCACCTGGAAGCCCAAATTTGAAATTTGAAATTTGTTTTATTATCGATTTCATAGTTTGTAAAACTTTAACGAATTTTTGATGAACAAACTGAAAGATTTAAAAGCGAGCAATGGCAACACTGTACGGGGAAAAAAACTTTTTATCTCCAGCGGGCGAGACTGTGTATCGGAAATTCTGAAGATATGCTCATTTTATAATTATTTTGCGATATTGCTGTTGAACTGAATTTTATAGTTTAAGTGAGAAGAACATGATATTTAATAAATAAAGGTAACACACAAAAAGTTAAAAATGCCTCTTTGGGCGTAATTTAAAATCTGAAACCTTTCAGATTATTTTATGATTTATTTTTAAATAATTTTTATCAATTTTTCGAAAACAATTTTAAATTATAACGCATAAAATTTTTGCCATCATCTTAAATTAGATGTATTTCTAAGCACACCTGAAACTTAGCGTATTTGTTAGAAGCGACAATAACGTCAAATGTGGTTTACGCACTTTGTTAAAATTATATGAAAGTATGAACGATGATTTTTTCTGCTCCTTTGCAATGAAAAAACAGAAAGAAAAATAGCTTGCTATAAATTATGAAGTTCCCCAAGTGAATTATGCTTGGCGCAAACTCAGGAAAATGCTCCAAGACCAATTTTTAAATTTTTTAACAAAAATTACAAAATTTAATATCTAGGCATAATTTGAGACGCAGAATTCCCTTTTTTTTCCGAGGTGTACCTTCACCGTTAGTTCTGTTACGTTCATAGTACTTGTACTTTTATCAAAATGATACGTTAAAAAATAGATAATCTGCATAAAACATATAAAAATGTAATATATAAAATGTATATAAAACATATAAAAACGAACATGTAACACATAAAACTGATAAAAATCTATGATTTCAATTGTTTATATAATAATCATAGGTATTTTTGTTAAAAATGGCTGTAAAGTGCAATGTTAGAAATTATTGATCTATCCATGCAAATCGTATCTGCGAAACAAAATAACTCTCGGGATTTTGGTAGGTATATTTGGTATTCTGTTTCTACTTCAAAGCACCGTTATACTCATATTCTGTATTACCTTTCTATTTACTAGACAGCGATTTTGGAGCATCCGCTCGAATTCTACTCCTTTCGACCACGAAGCTTTCTGTGCTTCAAGCTGAGCAATTACCATTACTGAAAGCATTATGAAATGGGAGAGAAACGAGACCAACGTATTATTTATCGCATTGTTTACCACCAACAAGATGGGAAACGAAACTGGTTATGAATGTATATCTCACCTGTAAGTATGTTGAATAGCCGGGATAGTGTTACTGCTAATAGTTATAATTCAGCTGAAGCTACGTACCACATTACAGATCTTCACAGAAAAAATGTATTTTTATATTTCGTGTACTAATACACAGGAGTTAATAACGCCCGAAAACTGCAATTTGATTAGTCTTTTTTCTTTTTCTTTGAGGGGAGAAAAACCTCTTATCGCTTTTATCTCTAAGTTATCTACCACTATTTTATGATTTAAAAAAATATTTTCTAATTGAAATATTAGAACAATTACCTGCATTAAGAAATTATATGACATTAGAAATAAAGGGAAAAATATGATGTGTACACCACATGACTTCCTTATACAGAATACTAAATTATACGCATTTTTTCCTGCATTCCGTTTAAACTTATGTCCTCGAATTTCCTTTTAGATAAGTTTCTCATTGAATTAATTCAGTTCTTACTTCGCGAAAACGCAAAAATACATGAAACCTCAAAATATCTTTATTAAAAATTGAAAAATATAAAACATAAATACAGTTAAAACAATTTTTATAATTAAAAGTAGAGTTTCTACGCAGAAACAAGAAATTCGGCCAGCGGGCAAGAAGGTAGATTTTTCGGTGCACAAAACTGAAAGTTTACTTTTCGTCTCGCTCTGCAAAATGACACTGAAGGCATAGAAACTAACTTAATTTGTTGTTTTGTTGTGGATGTTATGCTGAGTCGATATATGACACGACTTGAACGATAATTCTAGAATGGATTAAGCATGATTTATTCGCAATAATAAAAGATGTTATCTTTGTTGTTCGAAGCTTAGTTTCTCTAGATCGGCAACAAATCCACTATTCTGTTAAGTTTCAAATGAAACCAAATATGGCTGTTAGGATAAAAACATTAGACTTAGCCCCACTGAAATAACTTTTAAATTATTGATAATTCTACAACTGTTGCATTCAGCTTAACTAAAGGCATAAAACCCTTAACCCGGTAGATAAGAAAAACATAATTCAAACATTTTTAAAGTAGAAAATGTACAATTTACCAACATATAAGAACAAAAAACCGAGCTCACGGAGCTGAGTAACAGAATGGGTATATATATATGTGTGTGTGTGTGTGTGCATATATATATGCACATTTATATACTTTTGGTGCTGTCGATTGCCACCAAAAAGGGAGATGCACAACTACATGCTATAGCAGTCTTATATACAAAATTTCAACGTTTTAAGGCTACTCGATTTTTAATTATGCGATGTACATGTACACTTACGTACATACGTATGTACGTACAGATGCCACGGAAAAATCTCTTTTGAATCTATTTAAATCAGTTTTATAATTCGTTTGGGAAAAAGTCCTTTATTCTCTCCTTACGTACGTATGTCACGCAAAAACATCGTTAAATTGCATTCGATAGAGGTCAAAATGAATATTTTCGTTGATATATGGTTCCCGGAATTTTTCGTGATTACAATACTTCCTTTACTTCGTACAAGGAAGTAAAAAGTACATGTAGTTACTTGAGTTGTTAGTAACTAAAATTACTAACTAGTAATTATTATTAATAACAGTTGTTATTACAGTTGTTATTAATTAATATCATCATTTCTACTAACTCAGACATCAACATGGAGCTGATTCTCGAAATATATGTAATAAATTTGCCTTCAAACGGCAATGTGGATTGTGTATAAATAATGTTCCGCTTTATATTCACATTCAGAGCCTTCAAAGCCGATATACGGAACTCATACTCATTGCGATAACTGATGACAGCATCGTTTATGTAGCCAAGATTTAATTAACAGGAGTATTCGGTTTCATTAATAACAGATCTTATTCATTCATGTGGTAAACAAAATTCGCAATTCGCATCTGTGAAAGTTAGTACTTCGTAATTTACTAATTCGTAGATAGACATAGAAAGTCATTGCTGTATTTTACATGCAGGAATTAACAACTTCAACTGCCTTGAGTTGCTGTGTCAGTTTTAATGCTAATTCGCCGAAGATAACGTCATTCTCAACATATTGTTTGGGCAAAATCCCAACAGTGAGTAAGTAATTTGAGTCAAAATAATTTAAACTCTTACTCTCGGAGATCTCTCTGCTTTTTCCAATAATTATTCCAGCTGATTCACGAGCTTAAAATCTCTCATCTCGGTAGCTAGCATTTTGTTTTTAATTCAGAATCGGGTGAGACTGATGGAAACAGAAAGGAATTACTTTTGTGCGAGATATTTTCTTACAGATGTATTAATTTGAAATATCATATTAGTAAAATGAATAAAAATTCATGTAAAAAGAAATTATAATGTGCAGTTAAATAAAACTATAATGTGAGACAGTCTAAATCTTTCCTAGACATGACACAGTCTCGTAATTATAATCAAAAACAATAAACAATATTTCAATAAAGTACAATCAGATTATTTCAACTGAATGTCTCTAAAACTGAAACAGCAGTGTTCCAAGATCAGGCAAAGGATCTTTGGATGGTCAATAAGCATATTAAAAACGTATTCTAGAGATAAAATATGACACAATTTTGTCGTTTTCCTGTGTGCGATTTTAACTCGAAGAGTAATGTGGAAAGAAGCATCAAGCAATATATGTTCACGTCATGTATACAGCTATTTCTCTAAAGTACAGATTTTTTGCAAGAAATATTAATATTATTTTCTTTTGGGGACGTTTACTTTTTTTTTCTTTTTTTCATTTTGCGTCTATTTATCGTCCTACTCTATTTTTAACGAATTTATTATATTGAAATTTCCGAGCGTAATATTTTAAGATTTAAATCTTAGAAACGTCAAATTGAAGTTGTTTACAAAGTTGTAACTATATCAAAAGTTTTATGCATGTTATTGAGAAAATAATAAGAGATTAAATCTGAAAGTAGAAATTTGTTTCTTTTTCGTTAACAAATCGTCTGCATTTTACCTTTATATACTTTAAGGAGCAGGTTTTTATGCTGCCCGTTTCCACCTAAATATGCTTCGTTTTTACTTCCTTGTACGAAGTAAAAAGAAGTACTGGAATCCCAAAAAATTTCGGGTCTCATATTTCAACGAAAATATCCATTTTGACCGCTATTGAATGCAATTTAAACATATAAGAGCAATTAAATTAAATAAATTTAAACATATAATTTAACAATGTTTTCGAGTGACATCTGCACGCAAGGACAGAATAAAGGACTCATTTTCCCTAAAAAAATTATGAAACTGATTTACAGCGAATTCTGAAGAGAATTTTTCAAAGCGTCTGTGCGTACGTGCATACTTTTGAATGTTTCTTTAGTCTTGTATGTTTATAAATTGTGCATTTCTTGCTTCAAAAATGATTGAATTATGTTGTTCTTATCTTCCGGTTAAGGTTTTTATGCCTTTAATAAAACTGCAAACAATATTTGTAGAATTATCAACAATTTAAAAGTTGTTTAAGGGCGGCTAAGCCTAAAAATAGCAGCCGTATTTGTTTACATTTTAAACTTAATAGTTGATTTGTTGCCAATTTAGAGAAACTAAGCTTCGCAACAACAAAGACAATTATTGCGAAATCATGCTTAATCCATTCTGTAATTTATTCGAGTAAATAAGTTCTTAAAATTTGCTTTGTAATTTTTTAATATAGCTATTTTGAGATTTTATGTATTTTTGCTTTGTCGTGAAGTGAGAACTGAATTAATTGAATGAGAAATACTGAATCGTCTGTAAAAAACTGTTTTTTTTTTGCTTGTTTGGTTTATTTTCTTTTATACATCGTTTTATCGTTTTAGATTTATTGTAGTTTTTGAATAGAAGATGAGGCAACGATTAGATTTGATATACGTAATTTTATTGCATTCTGAGTTATAAAATAAATTAGATGTAATGATGTAAAGTGCACTTAGCCCCAGAGTGTCGCTATCGTAAACAAATATAGTGAATTTTAAAGAATCCATTTATTCTATTGTGGTTTATGCTATATTGACGAAGTAGATTTAATGAAATACAATAATATTAAATGAAATGCAAAATGCGTATAATTTAATATTCCCTACAAGGAAGTCATGTAGTGTACACATCAGATTTTTTCTTTTAATTATTTTAATATTACTTACTGAAAAGGGCAAGAGCAAAGTTAAATAGAAACAAAAGGAAGCAGTTGCCGAATTTACGTAGTATCCAAAATGATTTACAGAAAGAAAAGGCATATTTTCAAAACTGCATATTTTAATAAACTTCAGCTTTTTAAATGGGTAAATCCTAGAGAAATATTACACTTATTTCACTTCTTAAAAAAATCTATAATAAGATCCCGTTACACTTTTGCTATTCTTTCAATCTGCAATTTTCCGATGTAAAATTTTTAAAAAAATGCTTAATATTTCATTGAACTTTTACCATTTTACTGTTACGATCTTAAAATACTTATGTAGGTGGTATGAATGTGTTCTACAAATACTTTCAATGAAACTTCATTTTTTGATATCCTTTAGTAATACGCAGTCACTAAAATATATAAATGATTAATAATTTTAATTTAAAATATAATCTCTTTATTATTTTTTCTGAAAATATTGAAGGCCAGCAAGGTATATAAAACCCCAGGTATATATATATGACCATATATGACCCCAGGTATATAAAAGAGTTACTACTCAAAAGAAATTACACATTTTATATACTTGAAGTACCCTACCTTATCAGTTAAAAGCTAAATATTTACGGAATTTTTCAACTGAATTCATCATTTGAAATATTTATGGCATAAGAAACTACACCGAATCTTAAAGAATCATGAAAACTATTCTTTGAACTTAATTTTGTTCAATATCAGAGAAGGACACTTCTGAGTTCTAGATAATTTTTATCCTCTGCGTAGTTAGAGAACATGATTAATAGTGATAATTCAATTAAATTATTAACATCTTGAAGATGTGCTATTTGTTTTCATTTAAAGCTAAAATCCTTTCAATTTAAACTATAATTATTATTATACTAACCAAGTAAATACATTCGTTACAAACAAAGGTATTTATAACAAAAGAGAGTATACTAAATCTTAAAAATCATGAAAATCATTCTTTTAGCTTAATTTTTATAAAATTTCAAAGAATACTCTCAGTTCTAGACAATTTGTATCTTCTGCACAATTAGAAAGCATGGATATCAGTAATATTCGGCACAATTATTAATACCTTGAAGAAGAGTTACTTGTTTCCATTTACCTTTAGAATCCTGTCACTTTAAACTATATTTGTTATTTAAACTATATTTGATAACCAAGTAAATATATTCGTTACAGATAAAGACGAGAAACACCAAAGCTCGGTGTCCGCAATCGTTCTGATGCTATACTTGTATAAATAGCATTGTAACAAAATTGCACCATTTGCTTATTGTGCTAAGAAGTTAAGATAAAATTTTACAGATTTAATAATAACATCTTTTTGTTTTGCTTGTTAAGTCTAATAAATATTATTCTTTTGATGCGACATTTGCATGAGCAAAACAGGATACGCGAAAACTGCAATATGTTCCGTTAATTAGTCATTAAAAATTTTAGCATCTGTGTTTTTTGTTTCAAATTTTACACGTTCTGTAATATAAATAAAGGAGGATATTGTTACAATTTTATATGCATGGAAATGATTTTAGTGAAATTACGTGTAAATTGTAATATCTCTTGTACAATGTAACACGAAAGACACCGGAATGCGAAGCAAAGCATACAGTGGTAAGTTTATTTAATACTGAGGTAAATCGCTATCTCGCTAAATTAGTGTGATAGACATTTACTTCAATGTTAAACTACGTCATCTCAATATTAGATCAATGATAAATTAAATTTTTGTCGCCAGATTTGGCGAAAAATCTCCAAAAGCTGTCAAGCTTTGCGACCATCTGGTGACATTTTGATCTGATCCCTGTGTAATTGTAACTGGTTCGATACCTATTCAACTCTAATTGTATCCATCTTTGTGTTACTGTAACTGTGCCTGCCTTGCAGCAATTTCGAGAAATCGAAGGTACTGAAAAAACCAGAAGAACCATTTTCCCTGAAGGGAAAAAACTATATAAAACCGGAAAGAGCATCATCATTCATTTAAGTTTAGCTCAGAGTATTGAGAGATTACTGTGCGACTTAAAAATCCATTTGAGGCTCTTTGCATTGCCTTGCGTTCAACGCCATTAATAGTTTGAAGTGCTGAATACTGATTGTGGTCTGTCATACTGAGAAGAGATTTGCGAGTACTTTTGTGTGAAAAGTTTCTTAACTGAAATGCGTGTGTTATTTTTGAAAATATAAATTTCATCAATCTATCTACGGTTCTGCTTGAATTCAATTCCCTAACCCGTACGCAAGTAACAGTGTTAATATTTCTTGGACAAACCTTAGCTATATGTTATTTAGTGAAATCTTCTTTACATAACTTATGTGATTCACGTAATAAGTTTGTTAGAATTCTTAATTTTAGACCGCATTTTATCTCCCTGATGAAAAATTGATTTTGCTTCAGGTGAATTAAAATAGCCATAAAAATATAAAACATAGCAGATCATGGTTTATCATATTTTCATTTCTCACACTCATATGATAGTTTTTCCGTCTATTGTTGCTTTGAGTATGTCTAAACATTATAGGTAAAAAAATAGATAAATTAATGTATAAAAAAATAAATAAATGCAGTTTCATAAATGCTTTTAGTTTATTCAAAACGAAATTCGAAGACACTGGTATTCCTATCTGCCGCTTTAATACGTGTTGATAAAGCGATTGTGGCGGAGTATTCGTATTCCGAGAAGGATATTTAGATAGTAGCATTTGCATGCAATGTTTATATTTGCTGCGCTGTACCCGTGCGAGGGTAAAAACTGAACTTTCCGCCGAAGAGATTCTTTTGCACCTAAGCTTCATTGTTCCAGTTTGTCCGTGTTCGACACTTGGCGTCGGCCCATCCCCATGTATTTAGTTTCGTATTTTATTTCCAAATTTTAAGTAAATTTAATTTTGTTTTTCTAAAGTTCTCGACCTTCCTTTTGACAGGGAGTCTGATGGCGTAAACCATCTCCGCGCAATCACAATCAGTGAAACCATTTTAAACCTTCTGAAAAGAGGCTTAGACCTATAAAGACCTAAGTTTTAAACTTGAAACTTGATACCATTATTGCCGGGGATACTTTGCGAATTCAACAGATCACAGTCTGTATATTATGATATGCGCATGATGATAATAATACTCATGATTCCTATATAATAATAATAATAATAATATGCGCATGACTTTGAGTGTTTCTGGACAGTATAAATCACTGGAAAGAGAAATCGGAAGGAAACGTAAGCGTCAACAGCTCTTAGTATTCCCGTGTGGTCACCCTCCTAAGTATTGACCTTCGGTGATCTGGCGGGGCATGGCCATTGACAACAAGTTTTATTTGTCCCAAAGTAATAATTCCTCGCAATCTTGTTTTTTCCTTACAAACACAACGAAACTTGGCATGCAGAACACTTGAAAGAACGCAGTGCCTAGGCTCCTAGACGGTCATCATCGGACTCTGTTTGTAAGTGGATGCTCTGTGGATACGCTAAAACTCTTTATTTACATGAAACAATAATGCTTCAGATAAATAAGTTATTATTATGATACAATAACATTTCAAACTATTAAGGATGGGCCCACCAGCGGCCGAGCGGTAAAGACGCTGAACACTGGTAGTTCGGTCCGAGGTTCGAATCCCGCGAACGGGCTGGCTGCATGGGCGTTTTCGTGGCTTTCCCCATGTGTAACGTGTATAGAAGCCAGTTTCCCTTAGAAAGTCCTCCACGAAGGCATCCCTTCCCTTAGGCAGATAGCCCTCGTGTGCTTTGCCATAATTGAATAACCCCCAACCCCCTATTAAGGATGTTAATCAAATTATGCCTTTCAAAAAAAGCTTCTGTTTTCTTTAAGAATTTCAATTTGATTACGTAGGATGCGCAGAGGATGCAAACGATAAACAAATATGTGGAAATAATATGACATTCTATTTCAGAATATGAGCTCTGGAGGATACGATAACGAAGCTAATAGGAAGAGAGAAAATAGAGCTTTCAAAATTTTCTTTGAAATACAAATTTTGAGACATTTTCACTCAAAATTTGTATTTCAATGAAATGTATTGTGTATGAATTGTATGAATGAAATGCATGAATCAAATTTGTATTTCAATTCATTTTTGGGTTTTTCGTAACCTAAATTTAGAAATAAGTGATGGAAAAAAAAGTCAATGGAAGTATTAACATTCTTTTCTTAACCCTAAGAAATTAAAACTGAAACGGTTTTTATACTACTATATCAAATGGGAGAAATTTACGGATAAGATCATGGAATTATAAGTTATGATAATTTGAATTAAAAATTACAATCTAATGAATCAAATCTTAATTAATATTACCAATGCCAAATTTATTTTTCCTCTGATAATTTGGCACTCAGAATAAATACCGCGAAATCAGTATTAGACGTATATCTTAAAGTATGAGTTTTTAGCTTGTTTTATAATATACTGAAAGGCTAAGCACGGTAGCAGAAATTGAGATAAATTCAGCTCACAAGAATGATCTTGAAACTGAAGGAAACATTTATTTTAGTTATAAAGGCATAGATGAAGATCGGAATTTACTATTAAAACTCCACGAAGGCAAGTGAAACAATTTTTTAAAATATATATGTCATGATAAATCAACACATGTAAATTGAAAATTAACATATTATAAATTTGTTTGGATAATTCATGAACTTACGAATTTTGAATAACTAAAATAAGCTTTTGAAAATTTTGTTTCTTATAATAATCTGATAGAAAAGTGTGTAAAAACTTAAGAATAAATTGTAGGCTTTCAAAAACCTATTGAATGATAGCATTAGGAAAGATATTATATGTACTGAAATTTATGACGAGGTATGGGATCAATAAGTCAACTAGGGCATAGGTAAATTAATGCCTAAAATAGCCGCGCTTTCCAGACATGATAAACTCAGTTTGAATTTTGTAGATCAGCAGATTAAAATGCGAGATATAAAACTGTTCCTTATTTTAATTTGCTATTTTATTCGTTGCGTTTTGTACTCGCTGTTTATGTGGCCATGAAAGAATAAACGGTAAATTTACTGAAAAGTAGTAGTTCGGCCTGGGTTCCATTCCAGGCATCGGGCTGGCTGTGTAAGCATTTTAGTGATTTTCTCCATGTGTATCATGGATGCGAGTTAGATTACCTTGTAAGGTTTTAGTTAAACTAACCAAGTTTTATTTTAATTTAAATCTTTCTCTCTCTTCTCTGTTTCAACTTCCCGTCAGAAGAAGCGCGCGTTTTCAGCTTATGCTAATTTTGAAGCACAGCGAAGTACTATTTAAACCAGAGGTAGAAACCTCTCAGTGTGAGAGAGCTCACACTGAGAGTCTCAGATCACGGTCATTCTGTTCGACGTTCGCCTGACCAGCTAGCAGCTAAAAATTATAAGCCATAGTGCTTACTACGTGATTGCATATTGAAATAAATTGAAGTGCGCTAGTATTAGTAATTCTTGCTACGCACCAGTTAGTTAGAGGCCGAACTCCGCGATTTGCTCTGCGAGCAAAGTTTAATTTAATTTCTATTTAGGTTTAGATATTTATTTAAGTTTATTTGATTTGTTAAGTTAGGCCCAAGTGTGGTCTTTTACATTTCTTGCAAAGAACATGCACAGAACACTCAGTCCTGGCAACCTCAGGAGATCTTTCACGACAGCACCTTCCTTTAGGAAGGTAACCCTCGCACGCTGTGCCCTAACAAATAAAAGAACAAAAAAAAAACTCACTGCATATGTGAAGTATCATATCATCTTGCAGTACGGTCTAAGATAACTAGCTGTTCCAAGAGATGACTCCGCAGATTTCTACACTAAATATGATGGACGTGTGCTAAATATATACTAATAACAAAATGCAATGTTAAAATGCTGGCCCCTCTTTCTCCATACAAATTTGCAGTGGTAATTAGCTCTAAGATGAGTGCTAGGGCGATTGTTTCTAAAGATAATATGCTTCCACTCAAATACTGTCCAGGATGACTGATTGCGAGAACTCACCTTTTGTTGGGAGATCAGTTACAACCTCCTTAGTGACGTCGAGGTATCCTTAATCAAATTATACGGTTCAAAGAAAGCTTCAGTTTTCTTTAAACAGTTCAATGTGATACCATAGAATGCACAGAGGATGTTGGCGAATACCGCAGAATAGAACACAGCGATGCCACTGGCGCAGTATAGCTCGTAGTGCAAGATGTCCAAAATCTACTTTGTGATAACGAACTGAAAATGAGTTTAATATGGGGATGGTCCCCTCTCACAGCTAGATAGGGCACGCAGCGTGACGTCGTACTGTATAGGACAGGACAGGGACAAGGAAAAATGGACGGAGCTTCAGAATTTCTTCTGTGATTTTGAAGGAATTGCTCCGTATTACTTTACCTACTGGAGGCATAGTCGGTCCATATTAGGAGACGGTCCAACGAGATATTTCACAGACATTCTTTACATCAATGTTAAAGCATTTTCACACTGAATACGCATTTACACGTTGATTACATAATTACAAGGTATACGTAATTTGCAAAGCTCTTAAAAGATGGATGGATATATTATTTGCACAAAATTACATTGAAACCTCGGATATCAGTATAAATCAAAATTTACACTGTTAAATGCACCTAATTACGGCTAGCCGTTTAAGTTTGTGACTGATTGCTACCATTAACAGTGGATGTATTGTTTTGTTGTCACTTATCTCACTTGTCCTACAGTAACATAGAACAGGCCCACGAAATTTATCTTTGCAAGGACAGCAAGATTGCGCCTTTTTGAAGGAGAGGACCCCGAGGGGTCCGAGGGTCTCCCACCCTCCTTCCCTACCACCAACCTCTGGAGAGGACTTTTGGCTCACCGCATATTTAGAGTGCCCCCATACCGCAAAGACATTATACATTTACACACATTCGTGCCTTCTCCGGGATTCGAAATCGGGCCCTTCGGTACCGCAGTACAATTTAGCTGAGTAAATTTTTATTTTTATATACCATAGAAATAAAATTCTAGATATGGAAAACCATTACAAATGTTTAAAAGTTTGCAAAGGTAATTAAGAAATATTTTTAGTAATGATTTCAATGATTTTTTGTAATGATATACCACTGAATTTACATTAGAAGAATGGATATATATTTGGAAAGAAATTAATTTTGAAATTTTTTTCCATATCTTCGCATATTTTTTTCCATTTCTAAGTAGAAAAATAAAGCAGCTCATAGATAACAGAGATTAGAGATTAGGAACCATCAAAGCTCTGCACTTTTTTTAGCCTTTTTAGGAAGCAGGAAAAGCTTCCTTTCTAATCCTAATAGTTGAACTAGTGAAATAAAGATCGAGTTTTAAACTTTTGTTTTGTTGGAAATTGCTCTAAGCTAGGGTGATTGTTTGTAATCGTAAATATTCTTTCAACTAGCATTTTCTCAGTTTCTCTTCTTTCAAAAGAGGAACGAAAAGCGTTGCTATCGAAAGTGCATGTTTTTAATTTCGGATACAAAATAAAACAGTGAAATTTTAAAGCATTTGAAAGAAGGTATAAAACTGATAAAATATTTTGAATCAAAACGCACTTAAAAAACAGAATTTAAAACTAAAGAAAGGATGAAAATTCATCTTTGTGTTGACGTGGTTTGGATTAAAATGGGACATTAATTTATAGTTCTAAGTTTAAAGTTTCAGATTAATAGATGTCTAGAGTCAAAAGGTTTTCCTTAAGCGCCTGTGTTTTCAAACCAGTTATCATCTGCAAACGAATAAATAACTTAACAGCTAAATAACTATAACTAAAAGTATATAAGAACTATAAAATTATTGCTTCTTGTTGAATTTGAAATTATGTACAACAGGAAATTTTGCATTATCGCTGACTTTCCAACAAATGCAGAATCAGTCAATTGCCGTTATTTATTCATTATTCTAAATAAATGTTTAAAATATCACACAAGAGGAAATTTTTCATCACTTAAATCTAAGTTTAAATTTAATTCCTTATAGTCAAGACTCAGTAGTAGCTCAGAAACAATATTCTGACAGCGATGACGTCTTTTCTCAGTAATGGAACAAATATATATCATTTTGTATATATGTATTTGTATTTTTTGTTATTTTTTATGTATGTAAATAATTTTAGCAAAATTGTAGTATCTTTTGTATAACGTAACAGGAAATGCTTGAAAAATGAAGCTCAGCTGGAAAAATAATATTACAGGGGCAAGTCTGCTAAAAATTGAGTCAAATGGGTATCTCGCTAAATTGGCGAGATATCGTAAAGCTGACGATGATTTTGACGACTTATTTTTGTCGCCAAATTTCTCAATATTTCACCCAAAGTCGCCAAATTTAGCGACCATTTGGTCAGGTCCCTGTATAACTATAAATGGTACAGTAACTGAATGACTATATTGATTACTCTATGTAACTGTAACCGTATCCGGCCATTATATGTAACTTTATATGACTTCCAGGAATTTCGAAAAATGGAAGGATGGTACTAAAAATTTCTTGGCGGCTGGGGAAAACAATACAAAACCGAAAAATCATCAGTTCTCAGTTTTTAGTGCAGAGTGGAGTTCGGACTGTTGAGAAATCGCCCCAGCTTCGCTCTTTGGATGTGCTTTGCACTGTGTTGTGTTTAACGTTCTTGGTAGTTTGAATTGGTAATTACGGATTGCGCTCTGTTTTACTGAGAAGAGTTGTACAAATACTTTTACGAAAATTCCAGATCTGTAAAGTATTTCTTTTTGGGAAAATAAATTTTATGAAGCTATCATCGGTCTGTGTGCATTCAATCCCTCACGAACTCATACGCACGCAACAATTTTGGTGTTAAGAGTATGGCTGAATGCCGATAAAGAGAGCAATGGTGAGCAACTAAGACAGCTGATGACAACCTTTGCTGCATTCCAAGAGAAACTGAAAGAGGCTGTAAATTCCGTTAAAGAAAGATGAAAGTGGCCTAAGAAGAGCTGAAACTAGTCAAGAAGAGATAAAGCAAGGAATAAAGGAAATTTTATTAATTTATTAATTTAAGAATATTTTCACAAACTTTATTGTAGAAAGAGTGAACTAAACTGTACTTATTTCTCTATATATAAAGTAATTTTTGAAAAAGATCCTTTACTTTATAGTGAAAAAATGCTATATCCCATAACCATAATTCTAATATTAGTTAAACTAAAATTTTGTAGGTATTTAATATGGAATTGTTTGTGCACAAATAAATTCTTTGTTGCTTTAATTGTGTCCAGTTTTTTCCTCTCAATTTATTACATATATTTAATATTTAACTATTTTTATTAGATATGACTTTGATAGATGACAAGCATTTTAAATTTCACCCTGTTAAGAAATAATTTTCCTTTTGTGATAGGTTTTTCATGGCACTTCTTATTTCCTGTTCTAAGAATAAGAGTTAAGAGTACTAAAAATTGTATTAATAATATTTTTGGTTTAAATTTCTAGATATTCATGCATTTGAAATCAAAGCGTAATTTCAGATAAATGTTATAAAATATCTAAGTTCCGAAAATTAAAAAAACATGTTTTTGAAATATGCTACAGACCAGGAGATTTAAAAAACATATAAATCGAAAATTAATATTAAGCAAAGAATTGTATGAAGTAAGACGACTTTCCGACGAGCGAATTTCGCTTGCGACCTGCGCCTTTTTGCTTGTCTGATTAGTTCAGGCTAGTCTGAGTGAGAAGTACTCAAAGATCGAATCGGCTTACATTATGCATATGGGAGCATTCGTTCTTCTCCTATTTTAAATTCTTTGAGCAAACCCATTCATTTTCAGAAAGATTGCTCCTGATATCTTCCAACAGGAAAGAAAGTGGTATTTATGGTGGTATTTTCGAAAATGGTATTTTGGATCAAGAAACAAATGGTATTTATTTAAAGAAAATGATATAAAAAAATTATAGGCTTCGCTAATTAATCTAATTTTTAGTTTAGTTGCTGTATTTTAGATGTAATCGAATAATTATTAAATAAGTATTAATCCAGAGTGTAATTATTTTTATAGTTTTGCAGTTTTTGGATTCCCGATTTTCACTTCTTTTATTTAACATATTTATTTTGAATTTTTCGAACCATATGTACGGTATACATTTCTAGCTTTTGTTCTTGAAAAAAATCCTAGATATATATTTTTACTTTCGTATTAGCACACATTTCGTATTTCTAAAACGACCTTGTAGTTCTTTATTTT
This sequence comes from Stegodyphus mimosarum, assembly GCA_000611955.2. Taxonomy (NCBI): domain Eukaryota; kingdom Metazoa; phylum Arthropoda; class Arachnida; order Araneae; family Eresidae; genus Stegodyphus; species Stegodyphus mimosarum. The sequence continues at coordinate 121,631 of KL816181.1, forward strand.
TGAAAGCACACTTATTGTAATAAAAAGAGAGGGACTTTTAGATATCGAGAAGAAACGTTTTTATAGGACTTCTTGATGTTCATTAATGGAAGGACGCTAAATGAACATCCGTAAAAGAGTCAAATTTGAAGATGTTCATTTCGCCACATCATAATTTGTTCATATTTTGTTCATTTAGTAATTTTCATTTTTATGTATTTCATTTTAAACCATTACCAAAGGTAAATTTTAACCATAGCCTTTTAAAAGCAGTTATGTTTCTCAAAATAGTGTTGTATTTTAAATCCTTTTAGTATTTTAGTATTTTTAAACAAAATAATCCTGCAAAGTTTTAATTTATTTGTTTAATTACTTTAATTAACAATCCTTGCTGCTCTGTTTTCTCAGAGCCCATATTAATTTCTCTAACTGTTATAATTTTTATAATTTCAATTTCATTTTTTTTATTTTTTCGCTTAATTTCTTTTTTTGTTTAGTCACATTATTACTATATATATTATGTATATATATATGGGCTGCCCTATATATATATATATATACAGAAAGAGACCCCAACCTTCGATACCTGTGCTGCACTTTTCGAAGGAGGTCGTACATCTTTGTTCACTGTCTGTCCTGCTATTTGATCCCAAGTAAAGCAGTATTCTAGAATTTTGTTTTCCTTTCTACTCACTTCTTAAATGTATATCACGACCCGTGGACCGCTCTGTCTAAACACACTAATAATATTTTACTCGAATACACTCGAAACTCAAGTGTCAAAAATAAAATAAAATAGCCAACAATGTCACCAGTTATATGCAGAAGGAAAACAATTAATATATCAATATGACAACTAGGCAAGGGTGGATTTAATAAGAATGAAAGATTTAACAACTTATTGTTTTTATTGTTAGCGTACCGTATTTAGATGGTTGATGATATGAGAGAGAACATTTTCAAGATTTCATATAATTTTAGAACTTTGTCTAGGTAGTCGGTTTAGCAGTATAGGCATAAATGCCCGATATTCTGTGTTGCACACTATAAAACTGATATACTCTAATGCCTCATTTTTTTGAGAAAAATAAGCCTATTTTAGTAGTAAGAAACTTTGGGTCCACAAATGAAGTTTCATCCAGACGTCATTCGATTTTTAGGAGATTACTGTTAGTTCAAATTGGAAAGATTTATCTGCGATTATTTTGAAATTCTTTCGAAGACGAAGCTCTTAAGATTTTATAAAGTTTTTTTCGCCTGATAAAGTTGTTTTAAATTTTATTTCGCTTATAACATTTTTTTTCTATTTAATTTACCTCAGATAATAGCGGAATACAAATTTTGATAAAAATTTGGTTTTCTTAATTACATAAAATCAATTATTTAAGGTATAATAAAAAATATTAGACTCCTGAAAAGTAACAACATATAAATGTAAAAGAAGTGTAATGGAAATAGAGCTAAGTGCTTCGATAAAATAAGAAGAGTTTCGTAGGCGTAAGAAGTACATCGGAAATAAGAGAGTAGATTAAAGGAAAAACAAGACGTTTTTCTGAATGTTGACTCAAATAGTAGCTAAAAACTCTATGAGGGATTTGTGAAACGAGGGAAGTGCTTCTTTTTTCGGATGGATTGAGCTACAAATGAACTTCTCAGCTAATATTTGGTAACTTTAAACCTTTCGGTTTGATGTATAAAATGAGATAGTATAAAACGTTAAAATAGCTTTTTATAGCAGTATTACAAAAGGAAATTAACAGGTGGAAGTTTTTTTAACACTAATAAATCAGTCATCTTTATATTATTGATCTTCAGATGCATAGAGATGTTCAAAACTTCTTTTAATTTCACAGAAATCATTAAACGCTTAGTTCAGTACTTTCCCCTGAATTCTCAGATATTTAACATTATTCAACATAACATTATTAGGCGAAGGTTGCGATCGAAGGGCCACTTTTACAAAATGATCCTTAAAATCATCAAATTTAGCAATTTTACAGTTTTGTGCATGTCAATATAACTACTACTTTCCACACTACTCTATGAATGGGCCGGCATCTAGTTTCTTTTTAATACAGTTTCATCTTAATACAAGTTAATAAAATGTTTAAGACCATTTTGAGCATGACTGGTAAGTATAAAATGCTGGTTAGAAACTAACACAGGCCACTGAAAGTACATTGAAACACATATTATTTGCATTATTCATGAGATGGATTTTAGTTTAGTCTTTATAATCATAAAATAAGACTAATGCCAAAATCTACGAAATAGCACAGAATTTTATTTATTAGAAACAATTTAATGAAAATGAGAATTTGAGGCTAATTTTTTAGTTAGACTAGTATAAAATGAATAATAAGCATAACTTGAAAACTTTTAAATAGCATAAGATAATTATTAAGCCTACTAATAATATTAGGCTCTAAATATTATACAAATTACTGCATCAATTATTCGTTTTTGATGACTTCAGTTGCATTTTTTGCATTGACAGCTTAGGTACATGACATTGTAACGAAAGATGGCTAATAAAAGTACTCAACGGCGTTACGAAAAGTTGTCATACTTTTAGAATGGTCGTATCATGGAATTAAAGAGACTGGTTGGTCGAACAGGCAGATCGACCGGTCGAAGCGATATGGTATAGTTGCTCGTTACTGGATCCAGTGGCTCAGCGATTCGACATTTAAGCTATGATCCACTCAGAGCTATTTGCCAACTTACAGGGATCCCGGGATATCCATTGATACGATTCGCAGAAGACTAGGTGACGCTGAGCTCAGATCCAAAACGTTCTTTAAGACATGTTATTGACACTCCACATAAGGAAGGTCGTCCTTCATGTTTCCGCTTTCGCTCAAGCTGGACAGTGTCCAATTGAAAAAAGGTGATCTCCAACGATTTTCACTCAAATTTCCGCATAGCTGTCTTGACACGCCGTTGTGAATGGTCCAACGTACCATTTGTTACCGAATGGCAGACACCCAGAGCACATGGTGTGACATATGGGAAGCAATAAGCTGAGATAGCCCTTCACTATTAGTCGTGCTGTGAGGTACTCTGACTGCTGGAAACTATTTTGATGATATTTTGCAGCCGTTTATACTGCCTTTGCTAGCATGTCGTCCAGGTCTTGTTTTCCAGCATGACAACGCTCGGCCACTTACAGCACGGCTTTACAACAATTCCTTCGACGTATTATGTCCTCGACTGGCCTCCCAAGTCTCCAGACCTTTCATCTATTGAACATGTTTGCCCCAAAACATAGCATGTCCCAAACCATAACATGATAGTACATGATTTTTCTTGAAGAAAGATGTGGCTTTCCTTTCTTGGGTTTCGGCGGAACAGTATGCTGCCATTCCAGTGATTATTGTTTTGTTTCAAGTGTCTCATAACAAGTCCATGTTTTATCGCATTTGACAATTACTTTCGTAAAATTTCCTTCTGTCGCATAACGCTGCCAAAACTCTAAGACTGCTACCACGCGTTTCCTTTGTTGAGCGTTCGTTAGTGTTTCCGGTCCCCATCGCGAACACAGTTTTTTGTAGTGCAAATTTCGTGTATTATTTTCGAGACCAATTTCATGTAATGAAGATCGGCAAATGTTTTGAAAATACATTGACAAATCAGAAGTCGTGAGTCGCCTGTAGGAACGAATTTTTCGTCGATGCAATGCATCAGTTCTTCGGTGATTAAAGATGCGATTCCACTACGCTCCTCCTCGTGGATATTTCCCTTCCTTTGTTAAACATCCTAACCAACTTTTGCACCATACCTTTAGTCATCGCTTTCTCTTCGTAAGTTTCACTTATCTGACAAATGTCGAACATCTTTCGCATTTAGAAATTTGATAACGGTTCTTATTTCACATCTCGCGGACCGGTCGATTGTTTTAAACAAGATTGTCTACAAACAGTGACTTCAAACGTTAACGTAAACAAACAAAATGGCTAGTCTAATGCGTTCTCGAACAGAACGATTAACAACGCTTGCGCGATCTTTCATCCTGTCAGATACCCGGGAGATATGCGCGAAACATACGGACTTTCTGGATCAGCTTAGTACATTTAATAAATTCGGTAATTTTTTAAGAACGAAATGAAGTGTTTAGCTTTAAATTTGTTCTCTGTTCTGGAGCTTAAGGTTTTATATACACTGGTGTGCAAAATTTAAGCACCAATGTAAAAATTTAGCAGATAGCCATGAAATTGCAAAAAAGGAGGTCTGGAGATCAGTACAGTGAACACATAAGTCAGTAGAAACGTCATGCGTATGCAAATATCAGGAACGAAAAGTCAGAGGCGACGTGAGTGTACACAAAACGCGTGATGTCGGTTCGCGCAGCTCAACAGTAGAATAAAAGGAAGGATGGAGACGCAATTCAATATACTCGATGCAAGTGCCAGTAAGTCAGTTCGTGAAATATGGCTAGAAGAAATCACCTGGACGACTTCACACGTGGAAGAATGATCGGAAAGCTTGAGGAGGGACGTACTGTCACCAGTGTAGCTGCAGAGTTCGGAATCAACAAAAGTGTCGTTTCGCGCGCTTGGAAAGCGTTCCAAACCACAGGTACAGCTGTTAGAAAGGTTGGTGGTGGCCGCCTGAGGACGACATCTGCAGGGGATGACCGCTATATCGTCCTGCAGGCGAAAAGAGGCCGAGAGCAGTCAGCAAGCGCCATTGCTCAGCAACTCTGTACAGCAACGTGGCGGCAAGTGTCACGGTTTACTGTGGCCAGACACCTTCACAAAAGGGGTCTATTTACCCGCCGTCCTGAACGCCGCCTGCCGTTGAAAGTTGGCCACCGACGCCACCGTTTACAGTGGTGTAGAGAGCACAAAAACTGGACAACTGATCAATGGAGTCGTGTCCTCTTTATTATTTAATATTAGAGTCGGTTCAGTACCAGAAGCGATTCTCAGCGCGTTTTGATTTGAAGAGAGATAGGAACCCGATTTTATCCCAGTAACGTCAAGGAAAGACACCGTAACGGTGGTCCTGGAGTTCTTGTCTGGGAAGGCATTATGCTGAACGGGCGAACTGAGCTCCACGTTTTCGACAGAAGGTCTGTAACCAGGGATCGCTATTGTGAGGAGGTACTCGTTCCCCATGTGCGTCTGTTCCGAGGTGCCATTGACCCAGACTTAATTTTTATGGATGACAATGCACGGCCATATCGGACTCTTGCTGTTGAGGAGATACTGGAAAGTGAAGATATCACTCGAATGGATTGGCCAGCGTGCTCCTCAGATTTAAATCCCATCGAACATGTGTGGGATGCTTTGAGGAGACGGATTGCAACACGCTTACATCCCCCGGAGAACACTCAACAACTCAAACAGATGCTGATTGAGGAATGGACACTCCTACCGCAAGAAATGTTGCACCAGCTGGTTCTGAGTATGCGGAGACATTGCGAAGCAACCATTGCAGTGAGGGGAGGGCATATCCTATGTTAAGGAACATCTGCTTGTTGTTTTTCCTCTTGAATAGACAATCATGAGTCACGATACTATGCGTTAAATAAAGCTTGTTTTTGTTTGATTTGATACCGTATGCATTGTATTCCTTTTTCAGCTCCGATGCTTTCGTCATCCTTTACGCACATAATACTCTCCTTCATTTCTGCATTTCATGTCTCTCAGTTGATTTCTCGTGGAGTTATGGCAAAAAACTCTGCTGTTGCTTAAGTTTTGCACACCAGTGTAAAATGGTGAGAAACATAAGATTTGGAAATAATTCCTATTTGAATCGAATATTGTCTTAAGACGAGAGACTTTATACATGTTAGATAAATTTATTAATTTTTTATGAGTACAAGCTAAAATTTGTAAGTAAAGATTCTGCTGCCGTGAGAGATCTTGAACAGTCAGATCTTAAATTAGGACTACAGGAAAATTTTATTTGTACCATCATTGTTTGCGTTCTCGAATTTAAGATTTGTCTTTTAAAAGTAGTTTAGAAACAAGTTGTCTTTTGCAAAATATGATATTGAGTAAAATATAAAAGCAAAAAAGTTTAAATGTTTTTCCTGGAAAAATGATAAATAATAGAAACCGTTTTTAATTAAATTAATGATTTTACTTTTAATAGTATACGCATAAACATTTCACCAATATGTAGACTGTACACGTAATATGCGACAACTGACCTTTTTGTCTTACAATTTAGGTAAGATTTAGGAAGACTATCTAAACGCTTATCTGATAACTGCAAGTTCAGGCAAGTATAGAAAAGTTTTATAGATTTATAATGAAGGAGAAATCAGAAGTATCATATGTCTTAAATTCGCTCAAGAAAAATCTGAAATTGTAATGAGCAATAATACTTTATGATTTATTAATTTTTAAGCAATAAAATCGAATGCAATTATTGATTATTAGTGACAGAAAAAGATTAAGACAAATAAAGAAAGAAAATTATCAGTCTATTACAGCAAGTGATTAAAATGAAAGAGAAATGGAGCTAGCACGAATGTAAGGTAGAAGTGGAGCCGTATAAGAAAGAACCAGAATTTAATTCCTTGAAAATTCACTAAGATACAAATTTGACTTAAGCTTCTGAAAGTATAAAAAGTACAATGCTTTTAGGCAGCCTTTTAGCTAGCCAATTATAGATTTTTGCACTAAAAGCGATATCTCCCATTATGCTTTTACAAGTACAAATTAATTCTGCTTCTTATTTACAATTGCCGATGTTGGTTTATAATTTTGTTTATCGGACGTAAGAAGTAATACTGATAAAAAATACTGTAAATATCTCAAAACGGTACGAATAATAGCTTAGAGCATAACAGTAGAGCTATTGATTAATGACCTTTGTTTTGTATTCCTGACACTTCTTTTTGTGTTTGATATGACAGATATTCCCCTTGGCTTCGAGAAAGTGTCCTTTTTGTAACCGAAAATTCACTGTTTGTCTTATGCATTACAAATAAATTATGTTCTGATATAGCAGATATATGTTATGTACTAAAAGCAGGCACTTACCATGGGGATCAAGGGGGGAACGAATACTTATAGACACACACATACATACATACATGCATACATACATAGATGCACATCTAGACTGAGAAAATGATAAAAGCTGAAGAAATAAGTTGTTTGTCTAAAAGTTAAAAAGACAATTATTTCTTCCTAATTTCCTATCAGAAAGCTTTTAGTGTCACTTTTCTTTTACTGAAAGAGCTTTGACATTTTAGCAGATGGTATATAGGAAAACTTTTGTTATTTTTCCTTTTAGTGTTAATAAATAAGACCAGTGTCCACTGAGTTAATAATTGGACAAAATGTGATGGTTATGTAATAAAGAATACATCGTGTGTATTCTTTACTACATAACCATAAAGAGATTGCAATAAAGAATTACATTCGTACTGTAACCTGCTTAAGCATTTTGTAGAAAATATAAATCATTAAAAAAATTTCACACGCTTTGTCTTTGGGAAAGATCACTTTGGGAAATCTATAGTAAAAAATTTCTAAATGTTTTTTATTATCATTTTTGGTCTGTTTATATAGAAAAAAATAGGAATGTAACAATAAATACTCTGAAGAGTTTGCAAAAAATGATATGATCTCACAAATATTATCAAATGTAATAAAAATACAATATGAACATATACATAAAAGCATATGGATTTGATTTATCATTTAATTTTAATAACTTATTTGTAGCAGATTTGAATGTTAACTATATGCAGATCCAAAGAAAGAAAATCATACATTCTTCTTAAAATGTATTATGTTTTCCTTCAGAAAATTTAATTTCTTATATCTTCTTCGGGAATTAAAGTAAGAAATATCATGAGCTCAAAATCGTCATTTAACATCTGGAATTAAATGAGAATCGTAGTTATCCCCTTAATGGTCGGGTTTATTGTAGAATATTTTCTGAGAAAATAACATTCATATCTGTATTTTAAAGAAAGTTCATTATAAATCTTCGCCAAGTAATCGCGTTGGATTCTAAGCAAATATTGTTGAAAGTGAAATTACTAAAGATCAGAACCTTTTAATCATTCGGCTTCAGTTAAACAACTTAAAGGTGTACCATACTTAATATTTGTTGAGCAAAAAATTCTTCTATAGTAAAACATAAAAAAATTAAATTTAGAGAGAAACAAATCAAACTTGTTTATTTCCTATTGCATACAACGTGGTTTGGGGCTAAAAATTTAGCTTACCTATAGAATAATGTACAGTTGTTTAGATATGAGAAACTTAAAAATAAATGTACTAAAGGGGTATAAGGAGATCAAAAATGTTTTTGTTTTAAGATGTATAGAATTTCAAGTTGCGTAACAAACTGAACTGAACAAAGCTTGTACTACATGAATCAAATGGACTTGAACAAAATAAAAATTTTAAAGCAATACTGACCTCGCTGCAAAATTGGTATTAGAGTTTCACACACATTACTTAAAACTAATCACATAGATTTTGACGGTAATTGATATAGATTTCTTTCTTCTTTTTATAACGAAAAAAAAATTTTACTTCTTGTTGTTTTCCTTTTTGCTGATAAGCAGGATAGAACGAACTTATCGCTGTAGTCCCCGAAATCAATAGAATTTTAAATATAATATACGCCGATCTAAAAGCGTGTTTTTGAGCCTAAATTTCCACATTATACAGGGTGTTTATAAAGTTCTGGACCCATTTTGATGTTTAATAACTCATAAAATAATGAAGATATAAACAAACTTATGGCATTTATTGATGGAATAACTTATATATTTTCCTTTTCAGGTTTGAATATCTTTACTTTTGTAAATATCGTCTGCTTATTAATTGCATTTTTCATAATGTTCTCCGACGAAGCATCCTTTCATCTTTCTGGCATTGTTAATCGCCATAATGGGCGCATATGGGATCTGAAAACCCCCATGAATACCGTGAGGCACAAAAGGATTCCCCAAAGGTTAATGTGTGGTGTGGACTAATGCACGACCGAGTCATTAAGCCTTTCGTTTTTACAGAAAAGACGGTCTCATCAGTCGTATACTTAGACATGTTGGAAAACTTCGTATTTCCACAACTAGAAGAGCTTCAGCCACATGTCTTTTTGCAACAAGATGATGTACCACCTTATTGGGGTACCATCGTTCGTAGTTCTTTGAATAACCATTTTACAGGAAGATGGATTGGGTGAGAAGGTCCAATTCCTTGGCCGCCCAGATCACTTGATATAACACCGCTGGACTTTTTCCTTTGGGGATTTGTAAAGGACAACGTTTACAGGAGGAGAGTGTCGAACATGGATGACCTAAAAGCCATAATTACATCCGCAGTAGCCTCTGTGGATGCCGACATGCTTGCCGGTACCTGGCGTGAAATTGAATATCGACTTGATATGTCTTGTCTCCAAGACGGGAAAGTGATTAGAGAGCGTGATTACCGTACCGAAGAGCCCGGGTTCAAATACTGAAGAAGGTATGGATGATGTTTATCGATTCCTTCATAGTAGGCAAGGATTGAACACCTATTAAGGCGCCTTCATAATAAAGAGACTGGCTAGCTGTGGCCAATGCCTATGAACGGCTGCTACCCGCCATTTGGGGAAAAAATTTCAATTCTGGTTTTCCCTTACTGGAATATTTCAATTCCTAGTAAGAAAGAAAACTTTACACGTCTTCGTCTCCAGTCACCAAAGTTCTTTGCGTATCTAAGCAACAAAGCATATCTTAGAGTAGCTTCAAGTGCATTAATTACCAGTAATTCATTGTTAGGAGAATAATACAAATTTATGTCCCTAACTTGCAGCAATTGTTAAGACCGTAAAACTACTAAATTAAAATATTAATATATGTCAAAATTATATAAAATGATCATTTGGGCAGCGTATACCTATTACAGGAAAAAACGCACTGAACAACTAATTAAGACGCTATATTCCATATTTCTGTCAAGAAAACGCGGTTTAAGTGCTTCTTGTCAGGGTGCTTTGATCGAATGCCGGCTTGTATTACATACGTTTACCCGCAAAATATATATAGAGAGAGATTCAGATTGTCGAAACTAGTCTCTTTGTTATAAATTTGCTAAAAAGGGATAAGTACCACACACCGAAGGAATAGGCTACAAGTCCCAAAGTTGCCTTATTTATATACAAAGCTGATCCAGGAAGTAAGTACAGTTCACTGATATCTCAAGCTCATCTGACAGCGCGAAAAATCGCGCATGCCTGTAGTTGCATCGTTCAACTCGAAACGAATCAGCCTAGCCATTTTGTTTGTTTACGTTAACGTTTGAAGTTGCTCTTTACCAATAATTATGTTTATAAGGATTATAGACGTAAAATTCCGTGTACAAGGACGGTTTTCGACTTCATTGCATCCAAAACTTTCTACCAGCTTCTAGTGAATCTGAATTCGGGTTAGATGCATACTGGAAGTATAAAAGGAGATATGGATGCATACTCAAAGTATAAAGTGAGAGAATTGTTTTGGAATTATAATAAAGAAAACACCATTTATTCATTACATATTGGGGAACATTGAAATTTCAGAACCTAACCTGCAACTTTCGGAGGATTAAAACTATCGACCGGCTTGCCAGCTGTAGAATAAAAACCGTTATCAAGTTTTTTAATGCGAAAAATGTTCGGCCGTGCGACATTTATCATCAGATAAATGAAATTTACGTAACGAACGCAATGAGTTAAGGTATATTGCAAAAGGGAGTTAGGATGTTAACAAAGGAAGGGAAGAAATCCATAACCAGGAGTGCAGCGAATGCCCGTTGTTGATTACTTAAGAATTAGCGCGCTACATCAACGAAAACGTTCTTTCCTATAGGTGATTCACGACTTTTGATTTCTCAATGCGTTTTCAAAACATTTTGTGACCTTCAATACAATAACTGTGACTGAACACTACAAAAGACTGACTGTGTTCGCGATGGAACACAGTTTACACTACCGGACATTAAAGAATGGAAATGCATGGCAGCACAGCTTTAAAGTTATTGCAGCTTTATGCAACAGAAGGAACTGAATTTTGAAAAGTATTGTCACAAGAGATGAAACATGAATTCATAACAAGACACCTAAGACAAAACCACAGGCACTGAAACGGAGGCATACTGTTTCTTTTAAAACCAAGAAAAAAAAGCTACTTCTTTCTTCAAGAAAAGTCCTCTGCACCGTGTTCTGGGACTGTCAAAGAAGTTTTTAGTGGACTGCATGGAACGAGGCACAACAATCAAAGTTACAGGTTATTGTGAGACATCGAAGAAGTTACGTCGCGCGATACAAAACAAAAGGCGTGGACTACCGCTTTCTGGTATTGTGTTCGTGCATGACAATGCGTGGCAGCATACCGTACGCGTAACGACGACGCTGCTGGATTAATTACGCCAGAAACAGTTCTGTCACTCTCCTTATAATACGGACCTCGCTAAATCCGACTAAGTCATTTGTTTTCACATTTCAAGAAATTTCTTCTCTGACATTACTCACTGGATGAGCTTTGAATATTGATTAAAATGTTTGCGCCTCTTCTGATCTGTTTAACACTTATTTAAATAAGAACAATAATAAATTTTACTAGTAGAAGGTTCAGGAATGTGTTTTAACGTAACTAAAACAAAATTCTAATCCAACTCCAAACATTAACGTCATAAGCAGTCACCTATGGAGCCGATTGTCAGAGGACAGCAACTGAGTCAACCTAAGCTATATGCAAATAAAAATTTATTTTACCTTCTTAAAAATATTAATGCGTTTAATTTACACAAGACGTTGACTATACTGATCGACCACGGTAACAAAAATGTTGAAGCTCTGCCTGATGTTAATTTTAATTTTAATACTATGTCATTCGTTCATTCATCACTTGGGAAGTTCTGCCCTTTATAAAAAAGTAAGATCTTTCATTTTTCTTCTACTCGGCCTCTAAAATGGACAATTTTTGAAACATTACCATTCCGCAAAAGATCAGGTCTCTAATTAACTTTCAGATTTAGTCAATCTAACAATTAATTGTAATCTAACAATTTAACAAAATGAGTAAGTTAAAAGAATTAAGCTGTCAGCTTAATGATTCAAATCTTTATTTTATTTTTTCGTAATGTATTTAACTGAAATGATTAAAAATGCTTTTAATGTTTGAGCTATCGATTGATAATTTTTCTAAATGTTTGCAATATTATTATTACTAACAAAAGATATTTCATTGTTTTACTACAGTTTTCATAACGGCATGTATTATGCTACTCACAAGGCATTTTTATTCTTATTTATATTTTAGTAATTGGCTATTTAGTGGCAACGACAGCATACCAGCAGCAGAGGCGTAGAGTCGCTGAACACTGGTAACTCTGTCCGGGGTTCTAATCCTGGCGAACGAGCTGGCTGCCTGGGCGATATCGTGGTTTTCCGCATGTGTAATGTGTATACGAGCCAGTTTCCCTTAGAAAGTACTCCACAAAGGCATTCTTTCCCTTAGGTAGACAGCCTTCGAGTGCCTTTTCGTAATCAAATAAACCAAACTAATGACAAAGATGTGTTCCATGGAAGTTGAAACAGTTCTATAGAATTCCTCAAAATATAGTAGAGAACTATATTTTGAATTAAACTTAGAGGCATACCTAAAATAACATTTATTTCAAATTCCATAGTTTCTGAGATAAAAAAGAATGGAATTTCAGTAACTCCATATTAAAGCAGAAAAGTATAAGCTACGTATTCATCATCAAGTTCTAATATAAATACCGGTTTTTTCTATATAACAAGTAGTTATTGCTTAGAATTCAAAATATTATTCACGTTTTAACGCTGGCAATTTTAAGTTCATCATAGCATCTTACACAAGTAATGTTGCATTAAAATAAGCGGGAATTTTTTATTCGAGCTTAATTTTGTAACAGAAATGTTACTATGAAAGTGTTTGCACATTTCGTTCACTTAGAAATGAATATAACATTTTCATTACCTTTGAAATCCGTTTAAAGTCATGAGCCTTTCAAGTGACAATCTCTTGAATTCATGCATAAAATATGTATGATGCAATCTTTTCAAAATCGAAAAAGATAAAAAATAAAGACGCCTTTTTGAATGATATTTCCCATTTTAACCGTCAAAGTTGTCGTCTAAAACTACATTACCGAAATCAAAATTCTTACTAATATTTTATTGAGAGAATTCGAATCAACTACTTCAGCTTGACAGTTGTTTCTCTAGATCTGTCAGTTGCAGTTGCAGTGGGCCCTTATTACCGGAAAGTATCTGATAACGAAGGCTCATTTTCCCACAGAGTGTCTTTTATTGAAAGAATATTTTGTTTTCTTATGGTTATGACTGACTACGTTTAAACGACTGACATTTTAATAATTTTGATACTCTAGGAAATATTTTGTGGAAACCAAATGATGGCAGCTTCTAAATTTATTTGGGTTATTTTTCGATCAAATATAAGTAACACGATGAAACTATTTATAATTCTCTTATTCTTAACGTTGGAGATAATTCGATTAATAGTATGAATATATCACTGTAGACGCTAAGAAACAGAATGCTTCAAAAAATGTAGTAAAATGTAGTAAAAATATTTTGTTGTAAATTCAGAAACTTTATTTATTACAAGAATTATTTCTTACGGCAAAATATTGCACACGTGTGAATTTTCTGAGAGTTTTAAAGAAAATGGTTACCACGTGATTATTAAGAATGCATCAGAAGTTTAAAATATTTATAGCTTATTTATGCATGAAGCTGTCCTAAGAAATAAGATTATTAATGATACTCTTCACATTTCACTGCTTTTGATTCAAACTGCTCAAATTGTACTACAGGTGTCTGAAGTAACAATATCTCTTATAATATGTACTTCCTAAGTTTACACAATTATTTCTGTTTCAGAAATTAAGGTAAACATTCACAGGAGCTCAGGAATTAAACTACCTTTGTTATATGACTGAAAATTTAAGCATGGAAATTTATTCGATGATAAATGTATGTTAGTATTCTTAATACTATAGTTCGATTTCATTTCCTGTTCTCATTTATACCCATTATAACGGAAAATAAAATATTCTGAGCTCTTCAATTTTATCAGCAATAAAAATAAAATTTAACAGTGCGAATATATAATTTTTAATTATAAAAGGAAGAATTCGCTTGCCAATAGGTCAGTGCTACATAGTGCAGAATTCAGGAGATCCGGAGTGCAAAATTTAGCTTGTGTTTTTTCTATATATTAATTGGCATCTTGAAGCGCAAACTTTAAGTTCTGATTTAAAGTATTTCATTTTATTTTCAGAACGGAACGATTTTTTTTTATTTTGCCGTACGTCATTACTTAATGATAGCGTTAATCGTTGTAAAATTTCAGCCTTTGTATAATATTCAACTATATTTGATAATTTTTAAACCAACTTTCGATATTGGTATGCGTCCAATATTTCCAATCACAGAATCTGTTATTTATAAAATTTTATATTCTTCACAGGTACTTAAACCAACACATTCATCCTAGTATTAGCTAGCAATCCTAGCAGAATGCAAGTGCGCTTGCCTAGATATCTGCCCATCAATGTATCATTCAATATTGTTTCTTTGAACTAAATCAAATATTTTGATATTTATTGTCTTCAAAATAGTTAAAATTATAAAAAGCAGGCTAAAAAAATCTTGAATAAACAATGATGGATAAATAAAATACCTTTCATCAAGAATAAGAGTGAATAAAATATAGAAATACATATACGGCTATATAATGCTAAAATAAAATGATAACTAGTCGCGTGTCACGGAACAACATTTAACAAGTGTCACGGAAGACTGATATTGGTAAGTCATGTGATGGATATTTGTCTATAAAGAGATGCGTTCATGCAGAATTTTTGATGAGAGTTAGCTTACATTTTCTTTGAATGTTCAGAAAAACCACAAAATTATAATTCAACCACCTTGTTCAGCTATTTGGAGCTAAAGAAGCATGCCTTTATACATTTGAGCATTCTTGGGTTTAAGTACCAGAAAAATTTTGATTGTTTGTTTAATTGATTCTAGCAAACAACGCGAAAGTTATCGGCCTAAACGACAGAATGCTATCTCATAGGTTTTCCTGAGGAAAGATGTCACGTATTCGCAGAGCTGGTTTAAACGTTAAGTAAAATAAACACGAGCTTAGGGCATCAATGATGGGGGCACTACAAATTATCCCTTAAAACTTCTGAAAAAGAGGGTTTCACAAAAAGTTTTCATCGTTGGTTTTAGTATGGAACGTATGGTATAGCTAAACCAAGATAGGGAGAGAAGAAATTGGAAAAATAACAGGTATTATACTGAAAATGCATTATGTGGGGGTGCTAAAATCTTTTTAAGCTTTTATTAAGGTCTCTAAAAGTCTTAATCCGGCTGTGCGTAGTGGTGTTATTTAAGTTAGAAAATTCATAAGAACTCCCACGCAGCCAGAACGTTAATCGTAATTTGAATCTATCTAAAATTATCAGTGTACGGCAGATTTATTCACTTGGTTTCTGGGCACCAGTAAATCGAGAAAAGATAAAATTGAAATATGATAAAGAATCAAAAGTCGTGCAATTTCCAAGAGAAAAATCATTGGTGGTTTGATCTAATAAAACTGGATTTAATTTTATGGAATAAATAGCTTTAACCTTCATTTAGTAACTGCGCCATTTTAACCCCAAAAACTGATCTAATGAAATCTACAACTTTGCTCAGTTTGTTCGACACATTTATACGAGAATTTGGAATCCATTATTCAAACTCTGAAATGTTAGAAAATTCAAACATCAGCTCACTATGTATTGCGACTGCGATGTATTGTCAAATCTGTTTTAATTGCTCTGTTCGAAACATTTATTAAAGATCAGTTGTTCGTATAGCTTTATTCTTTCTGAAAATATATATTAATATCGTTTTATGATAAAATTAATTTAAATTTCCTGTAATTTTGAGGAATAATTCTAATTGTAATTATTGGTGCTGGCAACTATTAAACGTTTGCATCTACTACCTCAATCAAAAAGACATAATGTCATCTACAAGGATGGAAACAGAAAGAATAACACTCAAGGTGATCAAAATTATGTGAAATATTTTTCGAAAAGGAGGAGATAAAAGTATTTGCCCTGTCTCTTCTGAGAACATTATCCGTTTTCAGCAGACTCACAGTTAAGAGGTTGATTATTTTTTTCAAAATTTTCAGGTGAAAAATTATGCTCTAAATTAAATATCGATGTTCTGAGAGATACATTTCAAAATTTTTGGTGTAGCGTAGGGTAACTGTTCTGGTATATTGTGCTACCATATATCAACTATATACGAGCTTTGGTAAATATTATCAGAACTCGAAACTTTGCACACCCACCGGTTGCCGGTCATTGCCACGAGCTGCCGGTCACTGACCACTAACTTTGATGGCATACTTCGGTTTATTTTTATTTTAGTATTCTACGTAAATATACTGCACCATTATGCGGATCGACTGTTAGGTGTTCGTCAGTCATGCCATGTTCGTCAATCAAGTCAGTAATGATCAACAGCTCTGCATAACTGGGGGCTCTGATTTAATGTTGTTTTAATATCCTAACTAAATTTACAGCGTTGCCTCATCTTCAGTCCTTATGTCAGCGAAGACAAATAATCCACAATCACCGATGTTCTTCAATTTAATTTTAACATTATAAAACATTTTAGCAAAATCTTTCCAAAGAGTTTTGATTGCTATTGTTGTTATTCCCACGTGGTCGCATTTCTTGGTAAATGTTGCCCTCGAGTCGTCAGAGTGTCTCCATTTGGCACAATTTATAAAACTGGTAACACGCCCAACTCAAGGTTCTTGTGTTACTAACATTATGTTTCATTTGGCGTATGTCTCTTCCGTTTCCATAAGATACTTGGTTTATGTTTTCAGTTTCAATTATTGTTACTGCTTAATAAAGTAAATGGTTTAAAAGTTTAAAATACAAACACAGAGCTTCACCACGTTACCAAGTGTTAAAATGCATCGCTGTTCACACACACCAAGTGTTAAAATGCATTGCTGATCAACCCCAGTAATCTATCCAAATTTACTCCGTATTCCTAGGGTAGTAATGCATAGGTCACCACCATTCGGGAATTTTCAGTCCTTCACTTTAACATTATTTTAAAAATCTATATAAACTCACTGAGTCATCTTATACCAACGACCTCAAATCCTTAGGTCTTCCCTGATCTACAGCTTTGACAGACATGAACGTTTCTTCTTTTAATAATCTATATAACCCATGAAAGTTTAAGGACATTTCATTTCTAATATATCCAATATGCGTTTTATATGTTTATACTTTTGTACATCATGTTTAGTGATTTACGGTCTTCAAAATAATGGATTGCATTGCCCCAAATTTAAATCTACAGTTAAAAATTAGAAAATTAAGTTTAAACACTGAAACATGAGAAATAATGGGTTTATCATAGTCAGCAATTTAGGTGACAAATCACAATCACAATCTTCAGCTAAAATGTTGCGCAGTGAAAAATTAAGGTCAATTTTATTTTTCTCGATTACGAATTCTTTCTCAGATATGATGGCTAAGTAAAAGCAAAATGGCATAGCCTCAATCCTGTCGGTTGCTATGGAAACGGCAGAGCTCTATCGCCATCTTTTCTTTCCTTAGGTTATCCACGGGGGAAGTTTAGATTTCCATTCAAATGAAATTATGCAAGTAGTCTTAAATCTGCATATAATAATACAGAGAAATCTTTGTTATATTCCTAGAAAAAAAAAGTTGGTTATTTATTTAAACTGAAATACGAGAGAAAGTAAATTGCGAAATACGAGTAATACGTAAGAAATTTACGATTCGGTGAAATGTAAAATAAGTAAATGCGTATTTCATTCTCTTACAAATATTCTTAGGCATTATTACGTTTCCTAGACTTATTTCGAATTATATGCAGCACATTATGGAACTATAATGAATATTTCTACTTGATGAAAAGCCATTTTGAGAATATTTTTGCAAGAAAATCCAGAAGTCATAAATTCTTTCTACTGAATTTGTACGTTGAAACTCCTAATTAGCATAAATAAAGTGTTCTGCGATCCATAACGCGAAATATGTAAATATTTACAAAACATATTCTGTGGTATGTACATTTATATAAAGTGGATCACATGGATGCAATTATATAAAGGTATTTAAATTTATAATAATTTGAATGACATTCATTTTCGTATTTTATTAAACTATTGCGATGTGTATTCACTCACATACATATACTATAGGGAGTGTAAATAGCATAGAGAGAAGCAAGTATATGCATAAATATACATGCATGGGATAGCATTACACGAAAATTAAGCTTTTACACTAATATACGTTTACGTTTCCGAAGCTTAAGAATGAGTAATGCATGATACTTTTGTTGTCTTGACTGGCTGGTTTTCTTTGAAGCTGCTCGACGAATGCCTAGCACAAAATTTAAAATCGAAAAGCATTTATTCTCAACAGCATTTATTAACAACTCAACTCGTTGTTAGATATAAGGAAAATGGTAATGCACTTAATTGCAATTCGACCGCGTCTGGCATGAGGGGCTAATCTACAAGTTAATTAACTTAAGATTCAGCAGCGAGCTGATTCAAATTATATACTCATTCCTCTCCAATAGAACCTTTTATGTTCAGATAGGTGAAGATATTTCGTGTATTAAACAAGTGAAGGCGGCGTCTCCCAGGGTTCCATTTTGGGCCCAGTGCTTTATCTTTTCTATAAGTTTGATCTACCTGCTGAGCACTCTGATCAAAACTGCTTTATGGGCTGTTATGCTAACGATACAGCTTATGCTGTCAAACCTGCATCGCCTAATTTTGCTATCTCCAAGATTCAACGTTTCATGTCAAAACTTGAACTTTGGTGTTCTAAGTGGAGCATCAAAATAAATGCTGACAAGTCCAAGCTAATAGTCTTCAAAAAGAAGAAAATGAACACCCCACTAACTGCAGAACTTAAACTCTTCGGGACCAAGGTACCTCCTGTCAAAACCGCCACATACCTGGGACTTAAATATAGCTCCAATTTTCAATGGAAAGAACATATAAATCATGTCAGAGGCAAGACAGTGGGGATCATTCAAAACTTTACTCTGCTTCTTTCTTCATCTTCTAAGTTAGATCTGAAACTCAAAAAGCATGTTTATATTTCCATTATTCGACCCATCTTCACATACGCATCTCCTGCCTGGGCCTCAGTTCAACATAAAGAAACAAATAAACTACAGATCATTCAAAATAAGCTTATACGTATGATCGCTAACGCCCACTACTATGTTTCAAATCTCACCTTGCATAATGAATTAAAGATCGACACAGTGGAAAACTATCTGTATAAGGCAAATATTAAATTCTTCAAAAATGCACAAGACTGTAGCCATATGACTGATCTCAACGTACTGAATTACGTCATACTTGAGGAGGATTCTTCGATTAAACCGTTTGCGGCCCACCTCACTCGGGACTTAAATTTTCCAAATTAACGTCTACCTCATTACCTGTGCATATGTTTTATATTCTGCAATGAAACTCTGTATTTTGTATATAGTTTTTTCATTTTATTCTCTCTTGCATATGTAATTGTAATGTAATAGTGTATCATTGATTCTTTTTCATGTCTCTTTGCACAATTTTATTATATTATGAACAAATTGTCTGATGTGTCTCTGTTGTTGTTTCTTGCCTTTTACAACACAAACATACAGTACAATTATCCTCACGTCTCCTGATCCTGGCGAAGGTCAGTACTTTTGCTTCTTGTAGGCCCATGCGACCTGGTCGCCCCTGTTTCCACCACAGACTTTTATCTAGCTGTCAGGAAGACTAAGTGTCACGTGCCCACTGGGCTTTTTTTCAAGAGCCAGACAAATCGCGCATTGCGCGATATTTCGGCCATACATGTGCAAACCAGACTAGACTAGACTTAATTGCAATATTATGCTACTTTGTCGCCTAAGTTACACATGCCATCAACATTTGACATGTTTGCGGTTATAAAATGTATTAAAATTTGTCTTTGAAAGATAGGCAACATGAAATTGAGTTCAATATAAGGATTTAAAAAACTTTTAGAATCGTAGTTTATTTTACAAACACAGTGTGTTTGTTAAAAAACACTTTGCCAACAAGATATTGTATATCATTCTTCATCGCGAGTAAACTATTCTTAAAGAGCAAAGGCATGTCGGGAGAGTACCGTGCAGTTAATAATATGAAAGTAAGATAAGATTTTATTTGCTTTTGATTTCCTTCTAATACAAGTTCAAATATAATACCATAATGAAAACTTCACTAGGATGTTTTGCTTTTTGAATTGAAAAGGCGATAGTAAATTTTCACAGGACTAGTTTCGATGGTTTTCTAGAACTATTACCCTCAGCTGCCAAAGTGAAAATGAACGGGATAAGACATATAGATAAAATAAGATAAGAATGGCTGGACAGGAGTTAAGATACTGGCGCCATCTATTGATGAAACAAGAAAACTAAAACATAATTTCCTTAAAGGTGAAAGATGGATTAAAATTAGGGTCGTTAACTAGAACAGAAAGATTTTCTGAATATGCAACGCCTCTAGAAAATCTAGTAAATAGTTTTTATTTACTAGATTATTAAGCGATAGTAGTAAATATTTTTTATTTCAATATGTATTAGTAGTAATTGTATGTTATTAGTATGTAATAATGTGCAAAATGCCGACTGAATAGAGATTTGTTTTATTAATTATAAAATTTTAATAATTGAGTATATTTTTAGGAGTTTAAGCATACAAAATCAAAAAAAATTAAAAGAAATGTCATTCATTTTTTAACGATTCATTTCTCTCGATACTGAAACATTCACATTTACACTGACAAAAAAATTCTTATTGTCGGAAATAGGTTATTGTAACTTAAATTTCGTTAAATATAAAATTTTAAAAAGTAAAAATGCTTAGCTAAATTTTAAAAAACTTTGTTAAAATTAGGATACATTTTATTGTATAAGCAGTTAAAATATTTCTTCTGATTTTAACCAAAACTATTGTTTATTAAAAATAAAAATTTAAAAAGAAGAGTGCTATTAATTATTTTTATAATTTTAATACCAAATGATTTTTTGATGTTTCGAAGGTCCCAAGAATTTTGTTTCGAGTTATAAAAATTCAAGATGTGTATTTGAATAATAAATAAAGAAATTCTTGAAATATTTTTATTTGAATATTCTCAGAATGAAAATCTATTTCGATTGCCTTTCTTATTACAGATATTCTTAAATCTTTTTGTTTTTGTTTCAGTTATTATGGTGCTTGAGCCTCAATAAATGCAGACAGAGCAGACAGAACAGACTGATTGTTTGAAATATGGTTTAATTCAATCTCTTCTAATTAATACTTCATTAGTGTGTTTCATATATCAGAAAGTTTCACAAACCAATCTCTGAAGTCTGCCGCCCAGTCGGTATAGTGGTTAGGGGAGCCGACTGCGATAACGAAGGGCCCGGGTTCGAATCCCGGTGTGGGCATGGATGTAATTATCCGTCCCCTCAATAGGTTTACCACCTATTGAGGTGGCCGCTTATTATGTGCTTCCGCAATAAAATGACCACCCCTTCCGGCATTAAGAGTCGCCAGTTCGGAAAAAAGGCAAGTATCGGCCGTTCGATTAAACAAAAATATCTACGAAGTCTTCTAGACTCCAGAAATATCTTTCAAAATCCATCCAAATAAAAATGATAAAGACTTGTGCATTATTTTCAAGGATTCAAAATAAAACTCGTAAAGCAGCCCATACTCTCTTTTCAATAACCAAATCCCTTTCAGTAGCATCTAAATACGACGACGATGAGTTATTTACTTCTTTACTTGCTGGAAGATCAGGGAAACTTTTCAAAAAGAACTAATTCTATCAGTTATGAAAGAGGCATAACGAACTACATAAGTTACCAACCGAGAGCAACAAATAAATCCCTTTGAGTAATGGGAGTGTTCAAAGACGATTGATGAGGCAGCTCAAGATAGAAGAAACTCTTTAACGGTTTGAATGTGATGAAGAGGATGACTTAGCTAGACACATTTAAGTGTCAAAAGCAATGTTGCATGTCCCCACTGGTGGTTGCTGGCTTACACCAATATTTCGTATACTGTGTTATTAACCCTACAAAAGGAATAAATAAATATTACACTTAGCCCGATTACTGTACTGTGCGTTTCAGAAAATAAACATATCAATTTCAATCAGCTTACTTTATTTAAGTATTTATGCATACTTTTAGTTACTATCTAAGTTAAATACACAAAATGAATATCATGGCACCATTATTTGGTTGCGCAACGTCAAGCAACATATGGATCAGACCATTAATCTATTGACATCGTCTTGTATTCCCAATTGACTGCCTTAATCCTGCACGCACGAATTCCTGATGATATATTCTTCTCACTGATAGTCTGTTTTTATGAAAAAAGATTCTGTTGAGCTGATTTCCACACCATCGTCTATTTCTAGCATCGATGAGATTTCGGCTATGCACAGTTCATTCACATATACGTCAATGAGCTCTTTCACCGCAAGGAAATGCACACAAATTGAAACAGAAACAATATCCAGGATAATTTAGGAAATTGCAGCTTGAATCTTTTTCATCGTTTCGAAGAATCCCACGCTATTTCTAAACGTCAGCAACAAGACATTCTGCACTTCATTGTTCGTGTACAGCACGGGGCGAAAGCCCCCACGCACCACGTTAGCGTCGTCGTTAGAACAAGGGGGGGAGGAACCAGTTCCGCGAGAATTTATATCCACGTGTAGCTCTGCGATTACGATTTAACTTATGATTGGATCAGTGACGATAAACTTCGTAGTGTGAGAAACTTGCGTTCTCACATTGAAACCAAAAAACTGATTTTTCAATACAACTTGACGAGTGTATAAAATCAAAAGTAATTTTTTGAATGACAATTTTTTTTAACAACTCTGTGTTGAAAATGATAAAGATTTCAGTTGTCAGCTTCTGAATTCTTCTGTATTCTTCAGAATTTATCAGTTTTCAAAGACAATATGAACCGCTTTCTCTAAACATTTCTATTCAGTGCTAGAGTTTGGGGAAGGAAAAGATGCTGCTTTTAACAGTAGATTTTACTATTTTAGATTGTATTCCTGTCCCTTGCAGCATAAATTGGTTAAATATGACTAATGTCATTAATATACAAATAACCCAGCCCCATCCTAACTATTTCGTTTTCTCATGTATTTTTAAATATAGATGTAAATTCCTAGGGGTTGCTGAACATACTATTCTAAAACTGGGCGACAAACCAAACAAGTTCGAAAATGTTTAGACGTATTCCGCTCACGAATACATATGCTGAGTCATGATGTAGCAGATATGAAACAATTCATAAATCAGCGTGTCGACACTATTGGATGGGAAAAAGCAAGTCACATCAGCTACCAAATGTACTTCCGAAATCGAACGATTAGTATGCAAAATAGAACCTGGAAAGCAATGACCTTTCGAAAGTCGTCTTATAATGGTTCTGATGTACCCTTTGCAGTATTGTATTTGTTCTTCTATAACGACGATTAGTGAGATAGGAAGTACAGTCTTCCTGCGAATTTCACAAGCGCTTTAGCATAACATTCTACCAGTTACATGCATACATATTTCTGAAATAGCCCAGATGGTATAGTGGTTAGGAGAGCCTACTGCGGTACCAAAAGGTCTCAGCTGCAAATCCCGGAGAAGGCATGGTTGCAATTATCAATTAAAGCAACGCTGGCCGCCTATTAGATGTCCCCAAAATAAAATGGTCACCACTTCTGGCCTTAGGAGTGGCCAGTGCTAAATAGGCAAATGCGCGGCATTAGATTAAAAATCCCTGAATTATGCTTTCGAGAGACCTTAGCTCTATATGAGATTGCAGTATTATTTTTAGTAGTTCATGTTTTATTATTATTTTGTATGTATATGTATTATTATTTGTATTTGATGATGTATTTAAGAATTATGGCAACGTGCGCCCAAGAGCATCACCAGCGCATTTTAACATTTTTTGTTCTTATATATTCATGCGGTTAAGGCCTTCATGTAACATCATCTAGGTCCCTGTCTGTTCATGCGACTTCACAGAGAAGCAAATGCATTCTCGAGGCAGGCCTCTTGGGATTCGGGAGCTGCCGGTTCAACACAGTGGAGGGCTTGGGACACATACCTGCTTACCTTTGTTAGACACCAGATGTCACCGTCGTCCGTCACCTGCCACCTGTGTTGTTTCATATCACCAACTCGTGAGTTTAGATGGCAGGATAATAATCAGCCGACATCTTAATGATTCAGTCTTTGTCGTGTAAAGAATTATATCAAATCCGAAGTTGCGACAACTTTATATTTTTCTATTGCATTGGGTTTCATGTAATTTAAATCCATTGTCACAAAAGCCGTTGCTTTTGGGCTTTGTTATTAATTTTTTCAGTATGAGTTTTTGTGTGCTGCTGAGGAGCCACTATTACGACAATGTTTACGGAATACTAATTTCCCTTCATTCACAGACTATTGGCATACGCAGTTCCAACTTGATTGAACTGTCAATCAAGTTGATTTGCATTAACCAAACCAAACTATTAGCAGAAAAGAGCAGTTCTTTGTAACATCAGCAGTCTAACTCTTCAGCGAGTGTGTAAGTATTTAAACCCCTATATCCTATCGTTTACCACAATCGTTATATAATTCTGGATAATATAAACATCTTTCGTGAAGCAATGGCAATACACATCTTCTTTTGCGCAAATCAAACAAACTCTGTATTAATGATAATTATTTCTTTGGTAATTACCAAGGTATTTTAGAAGTTGTGTTTTTGTACTCTATGATATAATTCGTGAGCTGCTTCAAAACTGGTCCAAAAGTAAAAAGGGGACGTGCAATATTTTTACGAAAAATGCCTTTGCTGCTCGCAATTTAAGTTTGGATCAAGATTTTGAGCTTGTAAGGAAATGAAGTTCGCATCACTACCCTTAATGCTTTCACGTCACATACTTTCTAAAAAGGGATTACTTAAATTTTCAGAGAAAGCTATGGTCAAAATGTACGAAAATAAGATAAGGTAGGTTTTATGATGTCTTTCATAAGACGTTTTTGCTTTTAGTAACAGATATCGAACAAAAGTAAAAGAATTCGCATTATATATTATCTCGACAAAACCGTTTTTGATATTGGGCAGAGGGTGAATACTTATAACTTTTCTTTGCTCATCAAATGAGTTTAGTGCGATAAAATTGCTATTTATAGCGAAAAATTGCCACAGATGTTTTGAAATTCTTTCAACGACATTCCAAAAGAAAATAAATATTTCTCCAATGGATTAATAAAAATGGTTAGGAATGATGATGTCGATTCCACTAGCTACAAAAAATAATATTATTCCATAAAATATTTAACGTTTTGTTGTCACGTGATTTGTAACAATTCTCGAAATATTTATGCAATTTATTTTAATAATTTTGCAACAACAGAATTATTAAAGCTCTGATACATCCGCATAGTTTTGCTGTTCTTTTATCGAAAAAATTATTAGAATCGTGAAAGCTAAAACGAAGATATATATTACGACTTAAAATTAATTTTAAGTCGGAATATTATTTTCGTTTTAGCCAAATTTAATTGGCTCCATAAATTTAAATAAGTACTGAAATAAACCTGTATTATATACCTAACAGCTTTACATTGATTAAGCCCTTTTCAAAATATTTTTTAATTTGTATTGATTAAAAGAATTTTATTCCTTTTCTTTCAGATTTCAGTTTCGCTATACAGCTTCTTTTTTACAAAGACCGTTTCAAAAGAGTAATCAGCCTTGCAAATAATTTTTTCTAACATTGCATTTCTTGAATCTTTTATTAGCATCATTATTTTGCTTTGTTTCTTTTGCTTTTATTCATATAATTTATTTACTGGATGTACTGGATGTACTGGCTTTCCTTAAAATATATCCTTGCTTTTTTAATAATACGATACACGTATACCTATGGATTTCTTTAAATTTTTCTATTGCAAAATTTACATTAGACTTGTTAATTAGAAGATATTTTTTACCTTCTGTGAACTTCATTTCGTAAATCAAAAATCAACTGCATTGTACAACAGTATAAAATAAATGAAATTAATTAAAAAGTATTCACCGTGCAAATTTTTACCACACATGTTTTCGGTTAATTATTATTTCCTTCTTATCAATACCAATATTTTAACAGAAACTCTTTCTTCTCCTAAAAGAAATGCATCTTCTCTAAAGCTTATGAGAAAAAGCACTAAAGATAAATGGATTAAGAAAAGAGAAAGCACCGAAATATCGGTTTTCTTTTGAAAATTTAAATTATTTTCTGCTTCTATTTTGTTAAAGCATAACCAATAAGCTTTGCGAAGCTCAAATGATCGTACGCTGCTTTTTTATTCATGCAAATAATTTTGCATGTATTTCTGTTTAGAATATTTCGTATTAAAATATTTCTTTCTCTTAACCAAAGTCACCCTTATTTATAATAAATCGTTAGCGGTTTTTCTTTTTTTATTATAGCCATATAATTCATTAATTAGAAAAATTCAATATTGTAAAGGATTAGGATTTTAATTCATTACATAAACCATTTTGGCAGCTAGAAAATTTCTGTTGTGTACCTTATAATGAATTAAATTCCTTCGATGTTTTCAGAATTATTTATTTTAAAAATGAAAGTTAACTGATACTTGCATGTAAAATAAGTATATGATATTTGGAATGTGAAAACTATTCATGCAGAAATAGGGCAGTTTTTAAAGTCTACCTATCGTTTTTCGAATATTAGGAAGAGTATCATATCTCTCATGTAAATTTTTAATTTGATTATTTACAGAAAGTTAATAATAAATTTTTAAAAGCTTATAACAGAATAAAGAAACATTAAAGATGCTAATTAGCAGCAGATTTTGAGTTACATGCATAAATTTTCAATACGATTCGATAGCCAAAGAAACATGCCGTCACGCGATAGCAAAGCGCAAAAAGCGCGAGAAAGTTCCAGGAAAGGGAGGGGAACAAAGTGTTCTAGAAAGTTCCATTTGAGAATAAGGGAACAAAAAAAAAACAAGAAAATTTCAGTTAAGGGAAATGTAACAAGAAATTTGTTTTCTCTTCCTTATTTGTAACTTTCTCGAACGCTTTGTGCGTAATAATCGTGTGAGTTCAAGTTTCTCCTTCGTCATTTTGATTCCTGTAGCTAAAAAGGAATGTTCTGTTTAATCTTCTAAACTGTAATACTGCAAATTTGCGCACGTTACGCTGATGTTGTTGCCAGTTAGTATTTTTTACATTTGTTCTTCGTCCTGTTCATCTTTCTTTAAAATGAAAAACAGATGTTTAAAACTTAATTTTCAAAAAATGTGTTTATTAACACTGGATTGAAAGCCTTTATCATGATACGAAATAAAATATCATTCAATTTTCCTAGATAGAAGACTTTCTGTAAGTTTCATTAGCGTCAACTTTATACCTCTTTGGCAGAGTGATTCATCACAAATTCTAAACTGGTACAAGAAAGCTAACTCGTCGTATCTGTTTGGCTCGGCTATATATCTGTCATGCATATTTATTTATCTTTCTTTCAGACATATAAGATCGTAAATTACTTTCGAAATTTCACATACATAGCTTTCTCCAGCTACCAGGGCTCTATTTCTCTTTTCTTTCCCATAGAAATAAAATAAAAAGTGCCAAAAACACCTAAAATTGGAAATTCTGGGGAAATTGTAAATACAAAAAACACAAACACTTCTAAAAACTGCTCTGTGAGTAATGGTAAAATGTTAAATATTTTACCTTCTAGCTCCGATCTGTTTCGCTAACTTGATTATCCTTATATGTCGAACGTCATTTAAGAAATATTATTATTTTCTGGAAGACCGATAAGAACAGAAATATTATTAACTTACATTTAATAAAAAGAGATATAATGAAGATCAAGTACTCTGCAAAATCTGGACGGTAATTATACAAAACTAGTTACATGGCAGTTTTCCGTAAAAAGTGGTTCCAGCAACGGAAATATACCAGAAGCCTCTTGAAACTCTAAGTGGGCATTTGATCTTCGCTCTTATGTAGAATGTACAGTTCTACTAAAACCTTTTATATTGACACTTTCGGCATTAAAAGGCAATGCACTCGGCGTGACACATACCACGTTATAAACGCATCATATAACCGAAATTAATCTTCCGCTTTAAATATTTGTGTTCATAGCAACAAACGGCACACCTGCCATGACTGGTTCTGCTGTTGGTTTGATCACATTTTGTAAGAATGAGGCTGACTTTCCAAGCATTTTTAACTACTACTGCATCATACTACATCAGCAGACATTATGTACAAAGGTTTTACGTTATGAACACGTGATAAAAATTATTCTAAAAATTGTAAATTCTACTCGTGCCAGACTACTTCCTAGTAGATCGTTCAAAGTACTGATTGATGAACATGATGCTTAGTATGGACCTTTGATGTTACATTCTAAAGTTAGATGGATTAGGTGAAGTCCTGCAACGAAGTTTAGTGCTTCTTCCATTGATAAAACGATTTCTACAATAGAATCAAGAAACGAAACTTATGAAGAACTTGATGACAGAAAATGGTTACCTGATTTATCCTTTCCAAAATGAATAATCCAAATTTTGAACTCAAGGGAAATGAAAAGATTATTACTGAGTTAGCAGGAAGTACGAACGCATTTAAATCAAAATTAAATTTGTGCATATCCCAGAAAGGAATGTAGTATTTTTTGCCATCTTGCAGGTTTCTAGACAGCATTAAGAAATATAAGAAACTTGAAGGAACAAAATATTTTGAAAATCTCTCCGAGCTTAAAAATAATTTCAAATTAGATTTTCTGATTTTTGTAAAATTAAGCCCATCACTTCTTTATTTTATAAGGTATTTCTCCTGCCTTCTCAGCATGCCTTCGTGGTGTAGTGGTCAGCACAATCGGCGCATATTCGAGAGGTCTGCTGTTCGAGTCCCGGCAAAGGCATTGCTCATTTTTCACATCTCCTGCTTCAGAAAAACCTAATGTCTGTACAGTAGCGCCTGAACTAAAAACAAAAATAGTGAATGATGATTCTCCACCACCAGGATTTGACGATTGGGTCTCCTAATCCCCAGTCGCCCTTTAAAAGAGGGAGTATTTAAGGTATTTCTCTCGCCTTCTTAGCATGCTTGATTGCTTGGGTATTATTACTGGGTGGTTTCGTTTTTATAAGTCCACTTAATGGATTTTAAGTGAAATTAAACTTTGGCTAATACTCAGACC
This sequence comes from Stegodyphus mimosarum, assembly GCA_000611955.2. Taxonomy (NCBI): domain Eukaryota; kingdom Metazoa; phylum Arthropoda; class Arachnida; order Araneae; family Eresidae; genus Stegodyphus; species Stegodyphus mimosarum. The sequence goes on from KL816181.1 coordinate 150,943, forward strand.
ATTCCAGGAACAGAGTATGATTGTCTTGAAGATACGTTTATAAGGTATTTCTCCCGCTTTCTTAGCATGCTTTCGTGGTGCAGTGATCAGCACGCTCGGCGCGTGTTCGAAAGGTCCTTGGTTCGAGTCATGGAGAGGGCATTGCTCATTTTTCACATTTCCTGCTTTAAAAAAAATGCCTAATGTCTCCCCAGTGGCTCCTGAACTAAAAAATGTGGTGGATAATGGTTCTTCACAACAGGATTCGGCGATTGGGTTCCCTGATCCCTAGTCGCCATTTAAAAGTAGGAGTATATAAGGTATTTCTCCCGCCTTTTCAACATGTCTTCGTGGTGTAGTGGTCAGCAAGCTCGGCGCGTATTAGAGAGGTCGTTGGTTCGAGTCCCGGCGAGGGCATTGCTCATTTTTCCCATCTTCTGCTTCAGAAAACCCTAATGTCTCTACAATTTCAAATCCATTTGTTGATGTTAATATTTCCGAAATATCGCAGACATTGAAAATAAGTTAACAAAAATCTTCTGATCCAGAAATGGCAAATAATTGATTTTCCTTTTCGTCTACAATTAAAAACAAGAAGATCACAAATTTTTTAATGCATTTAGATGGGAAAAAATTTTTACTCTTAAAAGAAATTTTCTAAGGTTAAACTACTGCTTTGAAAAACGTTACCTTTGGGAAAGTAGTTTTCCAACAATGAACTTGTTAAAATCAGAGTTCAGATATAGGATAACAAACGAGTATTTGAATGACAGCACGAATTTCGCCATAACATCGTATGTACCAAAATATAATGAAATCTCAGAAGACATTATTAAACACGATTACAAAACATGATTTAAAATATTTAATTTTAAGTAGATTTGTAAAACCCAACAATAAAGGTTACAGCTAATTTGATAAAGTCCAGACATTTTAAAAGCGCACATGTAAACAAAATAGTTCCGAAGTCTAGACGTTAGAAGATTTATAGTCTTCTAAACGGAGCAGCACTAATAATGAAATCACGGGGCAGTTTTTATCAGCAGAGAAATGCTAATGTAATGAAATAAAGATAAGTCCTGTTGTGAGAAGTATAGAGCAGAGGTAGAAACTGTTGTTGATCATTTATTTAAATTTTTAATGAAACGTTAAAATACGAAATACAGGTGAGTTCACTCAATATTATCAATAAGCATTGTTATGCTACGTGGATCTTCAACTTACAGGATTAACAATGTGCATATTTTTCTTAAGAAATATGTACATCAAATCTCTATTTAACCAAGTAGTAAAGTCCCATGAAAGACTTCGCAAAATGGAGGTTATGATGAAATACCGTTTAAGGTGAGAGATGTTTATAATTTTAAATGTAAAACAGCAGTAAAATAAAATATAAAAGCAAAATTGCATACGTTAATTATATCCCTTCTACCAATGATATGTATAAAATTAACATAAAATCGGTTCGAAAGATAATCAGCTATTTTAGTTTGTTTTGATTATTGGGAAAACCATCATGGCATTTTGGGTCATAATAAGTCTCCTATTTTTATAACGCACGGAAAATATATTCTGATGCAATTTCCTCCAGCTGAAACTGTATCATAAAGTGTCAAACGCATTTAATATATCTTTTGGCGAAGATTTTCTACATTCATTTTCATCAGTGCTTTCATCATCTTCATCACCATTAATCGCCCTCTAGTTGCTAATTTTATGCTCTACAGTATGTCTTCTTCAGTAGAAATTCCTGAAGTCTCTACATCATTATGTATAAATACAATAGTGCGCAAATTAATTCGAACAAGAGATTTTTTACAAAATTTTAAGTTAGCTGCCAGTTGGCGTCAACAAGTCCCTCATCCTTTATCTGCCTTAATGCTGTCTGAATCTCATTTCTTGACTACTAAGAACTGGTTTAGAATATAAATTAAGAATATTGGACGACTTGTAAGTTTGTTTCTCTGAGAAGGGTAAATTTGCAAACATTTTAAGTATCATTCGTATTCGTTCGTTTTAGCTTACTAAAATTTGTATAGCACTTAGAATGTGAGCAAACTTTATCGCACATTTAATAATCACACATCCATGAATAATACGTATCGTATACGGTTGGTATTGAAAAATCGATCGTCTCTCAAATTTTGAGGAGATACAATAAAACTGGACCATTTTCTTCTGAAAGGAAGGGCAAATTTGGAATGAAAAGGAAAACATCTTCAAAATCTGATCGATTCCCACTCCGAAATAATATTATTAATGCAATAAAAACTAGCAAAGACCTTAAGAGAGATCTATTATCTATTGGTATTCATATTCATTCTTCAAACGTGTAGTACAGTCTTCTCACTGCTAATCGGGAAGAAGACTATTAAAAACAACTTTTGATACGTCAAATGAAACAAACCGATTATTGTGCGCGTAAAAATACAAATCAGTTCGTCTTAGCATTTTAAAGGATCTTCCAAATTAATTTTTCTCAGAAAATTCCTTTCGAAGTGCATGTTTGTTAATGCATATTATTTACAGACATAAAGTCTGAATTATGAATCTGAAACGTATTACAAGTCTAATAAATTGTTATATTCAAAATGCTTTTTAATTTAAAAAATTAAATCACATTTTTAGGTGCGGAAGCGAAACAGTTTTATACTCATGATTTTTAGAAGTCTAATTTGAATATTTTTAAGCTAAAGGACATCAATATTAGATTGAAAAATTGTAAAAAAATCACAATATTTGTAACGCTAAATGGTATACTTTATTTTCAAATTATTTGATTTCGTTTTTTAGTCGGAATTTTAGTGAAGAAATTTAAAATGCAAAAGTCCAAGAATTCTAGATTCAAAATTTCAGAAAACAAAAACAAAAATTGTAAAAATTCAAAATTCCTTTAGATTACGATGTTTAATTACACCATAAATAAAAATCCTCAAATTTGTTAGTCCAAAGGGATTTAGTCCCGAAGGACTATTACTTTCGTTTTGGCATTTTGAGTCGGAAACAAAAAGGCGTTGAATCACTTTTCAATTTAGTGCTTATGTTTCTTTGTCAGTTAATGGAATTGTATTGGGTTGGCTACTGGAATTTTTGGAATTGTATTATGTTGGTTATTGGAATTGTACTGGGTTGATTATTGGAATTGTATTGGGTTTAGTTTAATGTTTGTTTCGTTCGGCAAATTATCATATCATTAAGTAAAATCCCTTTGGACGTAATCTAAAATCTGAATCCTTTCAGATTTTTTTTTAATTTTATTATATAAACATAAATGGTACAATTCACGTGGATCATAACATCCATTAATTCATTTATTCATTCATATACATATTTCAGGATGCCTAAAAATATGTCTAATTAATCAGAGGTATTTAAATGTTTTAGTAGGAAAAGGAAAAAATGGAAATTTATCACTGAAATGAAGTGTTTAAATACAGTTTTAACTTTAAATTTATTTGACGTTCAGCAGAAGAAAATAAGAAATAATAATAACTACATCTACAGCTATTAAAAAGAGCTACTGCCCGATACTTTTTATTTTTCTTAACTAAAAATAAGCTTCCGAGTCACGAACTTCTATAATTTTCGAAACTTTCACACAAAAATATTTCGAAATTTTTACTGTTATTTTTGATATAACTGTTTAAGACTGAACAAAGAGTTTATTATACGTTGCTTCGAAAAAAACAGCATCTATGTTCCACCCCCAAAAAATGACAGAGACTTGTTTTGGCATGCAATATTTGAGCATAATATTATATATATAATAGTATATACAATATAATATTATATTTTATATTACTCACAACGTTTCTAATGATTTTATACAATATCTAGCTCATTCCGCAATAAGCGTAACCCAAGTTCAAATGCTTAATTAACTCTGCCCCTTACGCCGTCCTGAAGTACATCGGAATAGCGATTTTCAAAAAAACGCTTTAATTTTTTATTTATATCATCATTCCCCTTTTAATAATTCAGATAGATTCTATTTTATATTTACACACATATTTTACACTTGTGTATATCTGGATCAATATATAGCTCAGCATGAAATTTAACTAATAAACATCTACTACTGATGAATGAATTCACTGCTTAAGTGTTATTTAATATAGTTAAAAGAGTCATGTTTAAAGAGACTTAAATGACTCCAAAAGTCAACTTAAAATTTTGCATATTTTTATTAATTTTTGTCCTTAACTTAAGTAATGCTTACTTACAGGATTCGTCTTCAAGGGGTTCAGTGCTTTCTGGGAGAATCACATTCATGAAATTTACTAAATACTGTAAAGTTCCTGGAATTTATTCGAATCATACATTTAACGAATATATGATTCGGCTAAAGTGATCCCAAATTATAGCAAGAAATCGTAGCTCAGAACCATCAAAGCCAGAATTTGAACGAAGATTCTCAGTGAATCACAGTCTGTTCGCAAGTTGCAGTCGATGGAACGACTACGCCAACACAAGGCAGTGGGATATTATTTGTATATCTACAGACAATGTGCACTAACCGTCGGTAGTGGGAAATGATTCCTTTCGTTCTCGGGTCAATTCGTGTCCCTTAAATCTAAATCTTCAGGACCATCAAGATAATTTATCACTTTTTTTTAGTTACTTCATACCAAATCAAAACAAATTTCGGCATACCAATATTACGCGCGGTTTTCGTCTCGATGCTCATCCGAGCAATAAGCAACTTGTGGCCGAAATGTTCTTTCTTTGTTTGCAATCTGCCTTCCAAGAATTTGTACCGATTTCTTCATTCAAAACAAAGGCAAGTCAGTCCTACAATCTCTACATTATTTGTCCCTTATGCTGCCCTCTTGTGGTTTCGTCTTTTTTCTTTCGCCTTTCTCCTTCACAGTTTGAGCAATTTTCTCATTTAGTACTGTTTCTTAATTATTAATCAAAACTAAAATTTAACACTCAGTTAATTAATCGTATCATGATTCCTTGCTAGAAGGATATCTCAGAAAACATCCCCTCGAAACCAGTCATGAAACAGAACAGTCTAGCAAGGAAAGAAAAAATGGCACAAGTACACCCCTAAACTGTATACAGAGAAGAAATTCTAACTACACAAACCGTGTAGGGTAAGGGGGGAAAAGGCAAATTACTAAGAACGTTACTTAAAAACTGACCACATATGCAATCATTTTATTACTTTAGTGCCAAAAATGAAACCAAACTGCACAAAAGAAGAATGGAATTTCGTATGTTCTAGAAGATTTTTGGCATTTCACGTATCCTCCTAGCAGCTACAGATATTCGAGCGACGAGGTCTTCAGTTGAAGGAACGGGCGTCTCGAGCACCACACACTTCATGGAACCCCAGCAGAAGAAGTCCAAGCATGGCAGGTCTGTTGTAGATCCATGTGGTACCAGCACGACGACGCTCCTCCACGTTACACAACTGACATCCGTCGACACCTCGACGTAACCTTTGGACAGCGATGAACAGGTCGTGGTGGCTCGGTTCATTAGCCTGCCAGATTACCGGACCTATCATGCATAGACTTCTTCTTCTGGGATCACATGAAGAGTTTGGTGTAGAGATGCCCGTCCTTTTGGTTAAAGACCTTGTCGCTTGAATATCTGTAGCTCCAGGAGGATACGTGACATGCCAGAAATCTTCCAGAACGTAAGGAATTCCATGCAGTATAGAGACAGAGAGAACGTATAAAAAGTTAGATTTAGTGTTTTGTACCTAATACATATTTTAAAATCTGAAATATGAAAACCTGAACCTTCTTGTCATTAAAGCAATTATGCAACAAGAAATATATATAAAAGTTAGTTAAAAATTGTATCCGTATTTGATTCGATATGTTGATTCTGATTATTACCAATTAATTGAAATACGTCTGAAACCAAATAAATTAAGCCACCGATTAATTGAAACAAATTCCAGTTCGGCAATATAGCTGCAATTCTGCTCTCTTATTTGAAGAAATGCCTTATTTCCGATGTTTAATGATTTTAGGTCTAAATATATTTTATTTATCTAAGTATAGAGTAGTTAAAATAACACAAGGCAAAGCAAAAGACAATATGATATATTATTGAAACGAGGGAAAAAAGATCGAGCGATTATGTTTGTATATGTATTTATGATTTATGATTATGTTTGTTTGTTATACTTCTTTAAAAATTGGGAAAAGATTATGAATAATTAGCTGCAGCTATTAATCCACAAGAAGCAAATTGTTTCTCAATCTGTTTTTGAAATGTGTTGTGTGGGTGTTCTAGTAATTACACAGCGTAAACATTCAGATTGTCATAAAAACAGAATTAGTGGATTGCCATCCAGTTCTTTAAATGATAGAGATATCGTAAACGCAATTTTTTAGAAAGAAGATCTAACAGTTGCTTTCGAAATATCCCAAATACACCAAATAGTTAAATACAATTATTCCTATAGCTCGCCTGATCGCAGTTTGAATTTAAATTTAATATTTACTAAGATTTCAAAGTAGCTGTGGATATATCAGCTGGAAAAATTATGATCCACCTCTGCAATTTTGTCTTCAAATTTAAAAATGACAGTATTTTCAATGTCGGTTCCATATTTCAGTATAATTTAATATAGTAAATTATATAATTGACTTTTTTTATAATATAGATGAAATTTCAGATGGAACGTTCTAACATTTGAAATATACACTGGTGTGCAGAGTCTCGTGAAATATGGCAGGAAGAAATCACCTAGACGACTTCACACGTGGAAAAATGATCGGAAAGCTGGAGGAGGGGCGTACTGTCACCAGCATAGCTGCAGAGTTCGGAATCAACAACTGTGCCGTTTCGAACGCTTGGAAAGCGTTCCAAACCACAGGTGCAGCTGTTAGAAACGTTGGTGGTGGCCGCCCGAGGACGACATCTGCAGGGGATGACCGATATATTGTCCTGCAGGCAAAAAGAGGCCGACAGCAGTCAGCAAGCACCATTGCTCAGCAACTCTGTACAGCAACGGGGCGACAAGTGTCGCGGTTTACTGTGGGCCTTCACAAAGGGAGCCTATTCGCCCGACGTCCTGAACGCTGCCTCCCGTTGAAAGTTGGCCACTGTTTACAGTGGTGCAGAGAGCACAAAAACTGGACAACTGATCAATGGAGTCGTGTACTCTTTACAGATGAGAGTCGGTTCAGTACCAGAAGCGATTCTCAACGTGTTTTGATTTGGAGAGAGGTCGGGACCCGGTTTCATCTCAGTAACATCAAGGAAAATCACCGTAACGGTGGTCCTGGAGTTCTTGTCTGGGGAGGCATTATACTGAACGGGCGAACTGAGCTCCACGTTTTCGACAGAGGCTCTGTAACCGAGGATCGCTATTGTGAGGAGGTACTCCTTCCCCATATGCGTCTGTTCCGAGGTGCCATTGGCCCAGACTTAATTTTTATGGATGACAATGCACGGCCACATTGGACTCTTGCTGTTGAGGAGCTACTGGAAAGTGAAGATATCACTCAAATGGATTGGCCAGCGTACTCCCCAGATTTAAATCCCATCGAACATGTGAGGGATGCTTTAGGGAGACGCATTGCAGCACACTTACATCCTCCGGAGAACACCCAACAACTCAAACAGATGCTGATTGAGGAATGGGCACTCCTACAGCAAGAAATGTTGCACCAGCTGGCTCTGAGTATGCGGTGACGGTGCGAAGCAACCATTGCAGTGAGGGGAGGGCATATCCCATATTAATGAACATCTGCTTGTTGTTCTTCCTCTTGGATAGACAATCATGAGTCACGATGCTATGCGTTCAATAAAGCTTGTTTTTGTTTGATTCCATACCGTATGCATCGTATTCCTTTTTCAGCTCCGATGCTTTCGTCATCGTTTACGTACATAATACTCTCCTTTATTTCTCCATTTCATGTCTCTCAGTTGACTTCTCGTGGAGTTATGGCAAAAAACCCTGCTGTTGCTTACGTTTTGCACACCAGTGTACTATGAACAATTTGCTATTAGAATGGATAAGAATTTCTTGTTTTAGTGCTGGTTTAGTGCAAAGTGTAATTTTGGAAAGACGTTCCTTATGTGCTAACATCCTCACATTAAATGAAGGTGTTGTTAAAGCTAATATTGTACAAAATACAACAAACTGTGCTATGGGGACTATTGCAGACGCAGAAAATATTGTCTTAAAAATCTATGACCAATTTTCAAAGTTATTAAAGAATTGTGGAACACTTAAGGCATTTTATTTATTGTAGAAAAAAATTCTACTAAATTCTCAGACATGTCCCTACTAGGTAACGTTCTTTGAAGACATGTACTGAAAGAATTTTAACTTCGCGGAAAGCCTTAAGCTCTTATTTCTTAAGAGAAATTCTTAGTCTTCATTCTTTTCTTCTGCTGATTGTTCTAAGCAGTTATTCAAACTGCTCTTAACTGAAGAAGATTCATTTTCAAATTATACCGATTACTGAAATACATTTATTCGTTTTTTCAATACTTAATGAAGTTATTAAACTGAGCTGTTAAAGAACTATTGAAGAATAATTCTGTTGGTGCAAATGTTTTCAATGTTTTGTTCATTTTAAGAAATAAACCTAAATCAAGGTATGATTAGGAATTTTTAGGCTTCTAACTTTATCAACATTACGTGATGAAAAATTATGTAATGCAGAATATCAAAAGATAACAATGGCTTTAAATTCTTTCTTCTTTCATCAGTTATTTATTTAGAAGAAACTTTAATCAGAATTCTACATTTGGCAAATTGCCAATTTTAAGTCTGTTGAATAACTTATTTCTAACATACTAGAAATTTACTGAAGATTCGAAGTTGCAATAAAATCTGGATTTCAATATGGATTACATTTTTGGTAAGTAAAAGTAATTAAAAAAAATAGATAACGATTTCACTCTGAATAGAGTAGTTCTGAATATTTTGCAAGATCCGAAACATCAAGTAGCAAAAGGAACATGGTTTTTTTTAAAGTGCTTGTTATAAATGCATATGAATATTTAAAAAATAATATCATATGTGTATACAATTTCTGGAACATCAGCATATTGTAAAAGAATTTTAGGGTCATGTTAACTAAATAGAGAAATGAACGAAATAGATGCTCGAAAGAATACAGAACGAAATAAATGAACTTATTAAAAATGGTTTGTGGAAAGAAACTGTTCAGAATTTGCCAAAAATTTAAATTTGATGCTTATTTTCTGAAGTCTGCTAAAAATTAGAACACAATAATTTTTAAAAACAAGATTTGCTTTAGCTTTATTTTCAAAAGTTTCAAGTATATTTTAAAAGTTTTCCTAAATTTTCAATTAATATTTTTTGTATTTTTAATGATTATTCTAGTAATGCGTCTTTTGTGTTTAACTATTCCATATATTGTTACGTAAATTAGTTAAATACAACTTTCCGACTATTTTCCAAAATTTTAACCAGCATTCGTTCACATGAACATTAAATATAAAATTACATTTCAATCCTTTTACAATTATAAAAAATCTGATGTGTGCATGACTTCTGTGCGTACATGACTTCCTTATACGGAATATTAAATTATACGTAATTTGCATTTCATTTAAACTTATTGGATTGAATTAAATCTATTCTTCGATTGAGCATAAACCACAACAGAATAAATGCACTCTTTGAAATTCACTATATTTATTTACCATAGCGACACTCTGGCACTAGGTTCACTTAACAGGGTTATATCTCGTTCATTTTATAACTCAGAACGCACAAAAATTATGTATATCATCTGAAGAATTATCTAGTCCCTGCCACATGTTCTATTCAAATACTATGATTCTGAATCATAGTGTTTGAATGAACGATGTATAAAAGAAATTAAACAAACAACGATGTATAAAAGAAATTAAACAAATAAACAAAAAAAAAAGAAAAAAAAGAAACAGTTTTCACAAACGATTCAGTATTTCTCATTCAATTAATTCAGATCTCACTTCGCGAAAAGGCAAAAATACATAAAAACTCAAAATATCTGTATTAAAAATTACGAATTAAATCTTAAACACTTATTCCCTAGAATAAATTCCAGCGTGGATTAAGCAGGATTTAATTCGCAATAACAAAAGGAAGCGCTGTCTTTGTTACTCGAAACTTAGTTTCTCTAGATTGGCAACAAATCCACTATTCTGCTAAGTTGCAATTGTAAACAAATATGGCTGCCATCGAAAAAATGTTTAGGCTTAGCCACACTTAACCTTTAAATTGTTGATAATTCCACAAATCTTGAATGCAAAATAACTAAAGGCATAAAAACCTTAACCGGAAGATACGAACAACACAATTCAATCATTTTTAAAGCAAAAAATGCACAATTTACCAACATATAAGAATAAAAAACTGAACTCACTGAGCCGAGTATCAGAGTGAATATACACTTTTTTACAAAAAAATTGAAGCACCATGAAGGAAGTGGTTGTTTTTGATGAAACTGAATATTTGATGGAACTGAATTGCATTTGCCTATGAAGGCGAACTTTCAGTAGACAGAGGAAATCCCTGCGCGCACAGCCTTACGGCGATAAATCCAAGACTCTGTTTTTCCCCTCGTTGACTCCTGCCTTTTAAACTGCTATCAGATCTATGCGATTTGCATAAATATCTCGCTCGTGCTAAATTCGGGCAGCAACTGAAACTTTGAGATATCGATAGGAAAGTTCAAACTAAAAATAACTTGGTTAATTAAAAAAATGAATGCTACATATCTACATGTTATATCAGTCCTATGTGCAAAATTTCAACGTTCTGAGGCTACTCGTTTTGGAGTTATGCAAGATACATACATACATACGTACGTACTCACAGACGCCAAGAAAAAATCACTTCAGAATCCATTTGAGATCAGTTTTATAGTTTTTTTTTGGGGGGGAAGAGGCTTTTCTTCTGTCCTTACACTCAGATATCACGCAAAAGCATCGTTAGATTGCATTTGGTAGCGGTCAAAATGGATATTTTCGTGGATATGATACCCGAAATTTTTCGCGATTACAATACTGCCTTTTTACTTTGTACAAGGAAGTAAAAAGTATTAATCAAAATATAAGTATTTTGAAGTATCCCTTATTGCGACTCGAGAGAACTGGTAACTTAAATGCAGCTCAAGTCATAAAAACCAAGTACTGGGAAGCAGTTATAAAACTTTATTAAAATATATTTTTATATTATAGTAAGGAGAAATAAAATTTTACTTTATTATCGTTTCTTCATATTCTTAAAACTAATCTTATTTCCCATTTTTCGTTTGAATTCCAGTGATTAATGAATCAGTTCAGTAAAAATTAATGGTAAAATGAGTCAATAATTACGAAGGAATAATAAAATCACACCACTGGGAATAACTTGATTACTTTAGATTTTTTCTTAATTTTTTATTTTAATAGTAAATAACCATCAAGCCTGAAGGCACCATTTTCAGCATTTTTAATCTTAAAATTCTCTAGACATGAAATTCAATAAAACTATGAGCTTTCAGATTGCTTACGGGTCATGGTAAACAAACCAGGATCTCTCGAGGCATTTCAAAGAAATTGGCTCATACCTCCTTCCATCAAGAAAATTCAAACTTTTTAGCACTTGTCTCTTGTGTAAATAATAGTTACAGAGCGCTTTATTTGGTACGTAGCAAATGGAAGATACTGCAAGATATTTCTGCTCGAAAATTCAAAAGCATAAAGCTCAAGTTTAGCCTTGTAAAAAGGAAAATTCTTTCGTCTAAAATTTAGTGAAGCTGGGTGTTCACTGTTATTTTACAGTTTTTATCTTATCTTTACTTTTTCTTCTATCTTTGGGGAAACAGTAATGGAATGGGATTTATTCTGAGCTGAAGGTTTTGATTTTTTTGGAAAGATGTAAATAAAAGGAAATTTCTGAAATGTAAGTATTGCAGAATAAAAGTGTTTCAAGCATAGAGTTTTGCTTCAAAAATGGATACATTGGTATAGCGTTTGATAAGGAAAGAAATGTTTCTGCTTTTACAGTGTAAGTTTTATATGTAACATCAAAGAGCGATCAGCTAACAGCTCCTAGATTCCAGCTTGCTTTGACGATTTTTATTAATCCGGCATTCGAAATGTACACGAATTTCGAACTTCTTCATATGCTAGTGCTCTTAGATTCTAAATTAATTGTATTGCCTACGTTTACACGAACCTCGATATTCTTCATATACTAGCACTTTTTAAATGCTGTATTATTTGTGCTAACTATGTTTAACATTTTTGATATTTACGTATAACAGTTAAGATGCTTTTATAAATGCAATGGTAATTTGTGATTTTTTTTATGACGAGCAGTTTCCTGCAAGAAGAAATTTTATTTCGTGATACACCTTTATTTACATGTCGACATTTCACAACATAAAGGCGTCCTTTGCATTTAAGAAACTGATGCAAACTGAACTAATTAAAAAAATTCTTTAAAATAATTTATCACTTCTAGTATGAAAATGGGGCTAATCTTTAATCGTTCAAATTCTGAAAAAAAGCATTTTTTCAGCTAATGCATTAAGCTGTACGCACATCTTTCAAACTTTACTAGACAGAGGGGGTTTTTTTGGCTTGCGTGCATTTTGACTGAAATTAATGTTTTATTTCAATATTTAGTTTAAATGTTTTATTTCAGTATTTGTTTTATGGGTAACTAAAAATGTAATATTCATTTGATAAGGACTAAAGAAGTTTGTAAAAGTAAGTTTTCTGATCGTTTTTCAATAGACTAAAATAAATTATCCTTTAATATAAAAAATGCTGAAATTTTTCACAGTGACCACACTCCCAAGACGACCATCCCTGAAAGGGATTGATATTTCTGAACAGTTTTAATAAATGATGATATTGATAACTGAAATATTATTTCATTATTCCACTGATAATTGTAATCCCGTTTTCCCAGATAAGCATTCCATAGCCCGATTAAGACCATTAAGTATTTACTGATGCAAGTGTAAAAAATGTTAAATTTCAATACCAAACGGAAATATTTTACATACGTAGAACAAAAAACCCAGAATGAAATAAAGATTACTTTTATTGTAGTAGCAAAGGTATTTTTTTATTCAGTAATTAATCATCGTTTCTTCTTTTAATATTTGCTACGCTTTATAGCATGTATGATGTAAACTTCTTATTCAGGTTAGAATAGTTATCTATGATAAAGTGCTCCGTATCACATTCCGACACATTTTATACTCTGTAACTAGTTTTACCATTCATCCAATTAGTCTTTTTAATCCACATTCAATAGAAAGAAATGCTAAAAAAACACGAAAACAATTCAGTTCTACTTTTCATAGTGCTGCAATCGGTCACCTTTATTTCTAACATTGTAATATGCATGGACACATGTGCTTTTAATTAACCTTTTGGCTAAAATATTTGCAGTTATATTATATTTTAATGTGGAATTTATCAACATGCTACTGTTAACATGCCGCAAAAGACGTTGGCGGAAATGTACAAATGTAATAAAACGCAGAATAATATGGATATAAGAAAATGCAGCAATAAGAGAACAAAAATGTTTACAAAAATTGATAAAATGGTGATTTTCAGCCATTATGAAGAAATAAGAGATTTAAATTTTGCTTGATGCGGAAAGAAATAATTCTGTGCTCGAAATTGCCAGTCAAAGTCCAAATATTTTGAGTAAGCTCTAATTTATGCTGAATAACTTCAGATCTATAAAATTTACTTAAAAAGAACGAGCTTGTTCCAAAATTCTCTCTCTAAAATAATTCTCTTTTAAGTCTAAGTGTTAAAATTGAATCTTTTGCTACGATCAAATAGTTGCAACAGTTTCTATCAGTAATGAAAAACAAAGAATTCAGAAATATCTGTAACGTTGAGAAGTACTTGTAAAGTCTCTGCTATCTGTCTTTACGAACTAAATGACTAACATCGTAATAAAATATACCGAAATAAAATGGTAAAGCAAATTTTATAATGCCGATTATAATGTAATATAAGTGAATTACTAAAGGCAATTACTTATTAGAGGGTTTCTTATTAATTTGTTTCGTCAGCTGAGTCTATGAAATCTTTCTACTAATTCACCATATCGACTAAACACTAATGGATAATTTAATAATAAAGTCTCAATTAAGTTCATAAAATATCACAAATATTATAATCACAATTTATCTTAGAATGTTAGTTGTGTCAATTAATCACACTCTCTCCTTTTATGTAATTAAGAATTTTCGAAATAAGTGGTTGTAAACGGAAAGCAGGAATAAAAAAAAACATCTGAAAGATTAACTGATTAGTAAATGAAATATATATTAATAGCACATATACATATATATATATATATATAATACGATGTTTGGCAACTGCAAATGTATCTCATATATATACAGATAGAGAGAGAGAGATGTGAAATATTAAAATTTAAAACAAATTCAAGTATTATATTAAGACACTTCAATGTAAAACCAACCGTATTAATGCAAAACAGTGCAAACAGTCAGTGCACAAAATTGGCGTAAAAGAAAAAATTTAAAAATTAAACACTTCGGTGGTAAATTTAAATTTAAAAAAATAAAAAAAATTCAATAACACCAGGCAAACTAAAGCTGAACCAAAACAAAATTCGGTGAAATAATATAATCATTTCCATAATAATAACAATAATAATAATAATAATAATAATAAATGACCTACAAAATTCGAGAAATGTGAATAAACAATTGTGTAAATAAACTTTTTTTTATTATTTTTTTAATTCTATAAATAAAAGCAAATGAATCTTACGTTACCCGGAACATCTTTACCATGGAGTTGGGATCTCGATAAATGCAACAGAAAGTAATTCTGAGCTAACCAATTTACAATTTAGAAGTCTAATTTATATTTAGAAAAATGTTTGAGGAAACAACAAAGTATGCTGCACATTATTAGCAGAAAACAGACAAGTCCGGAATCGAAAAAAGCAGTTGGCTTCAGTTTAAAAAATGCAATAAATTATAAAAAAGCAAAGTCAAAAGCAAAAATGCATCTGGTATGAAAAATAGTTTAAAAACCTGTCATAAATTTTGAAATGTTCCTGAAAGTAAAATCCTGTAATGTGATTAGAATGCAAGCAATCTGACAGTAGAATACAGTCATCAATAAATCAAGAACGTAATATTTAAATTTTGCTTTAAATTTTAATTATTACCATTAAATTATTGCAGCCTTCTGCTCGGGATTTAGCTTTTTGTTTACTTGAAATTATTATTTTTATTTAAAATTTTATATGCAATATTTTTTAACTGTAGAAAACGATATTTAATTTTTTAAATGCCTCTTCATACCAAAATACTAAAAACTAAATATCTAAAAACCAAATACTAAAAACTCCAGTTAACGAACATTCGAATTTTCAAAATGCATTCTTAACGGAAAACCAGTCTCACGTGTTACTTCCCATTTGCCATTTGTAAGTATTAAAACTCTCTCTAATTACGATTTTCTTAACGCAAGCGTTCAGGATTTAGACGAGGTCTTCAAATTATAAAACTGCAATTAATTAAGATTCTAATTACAAAGTAAAACTTGGTTTGCTAAAATGCAATTTAAGCAATTTCAGGCATTTTAAATTATTAGCAATAAAATTTTAAAATGTTGAGTATAGTAGTTCTCCGACTTTTATGCTTCACATCTCCTCTAAAATATTTATGCAACTAGATCATACTTTACTGCGATAGAGTAAAACTATAAGTACGGCATTAAAACAAAATAACATAATATAGATGTGTATATGCACATTAAATTTATATAACCGTAAGTTATACAAAATTATTAGTTTACAGCTAAGGCTACCTGTTTATAGGGAAGCATGACTTCATGAAACATTTTATAAGAAACGTTTGCTTGTATTCCGTTACGCTTCAAGGAAATTCGAAAGCACTCTTGCAGCGTTTTTTTTTTGACAAGTTTTGTTCCTTCCAATCAAACGTAGTGCTAAGTTTCGTGTTAGTCATCTGTCTTACTTACTCGGTCATTGATGGCAGTGAAAAATACATATACACGTAACATATATACAAACAAATTGTAATACCAGATATAGGTATTACAATGAACTATACCTATATCTGCTATTTTAAATGTACATATGCATTATGTATTATACATATATATGCAATTATACATATATAATATATAATAATGCATGCATGCATATATAATATGTAAACGCTTTATTAGTGGCGATGTTGTCATGATAAGATAAATCTTCAAGTCATCTTTAACATCCATCCTGTTAACATTTTAATGCAGTTAGAAAGAAAGATAAATTTTACATAAATAAATTACTGCGAAAGTTTAAAATGTTTTGGCCAAAATTGTATATTCTTTCTCCACGTATCTGAAAATTATGGACTAGAATTTGAATACGAAAATGAATACGTTTTAAATTGTTGTTCTGATTTTGTTTAGAAATGCGAAATGACGAAAAGCGCTCTCATCGTGAACTGGTTGTGGTTGTATGGAGAAGTTCCATTTCCTCTTGAAAAGTAGGAATCTTTCTATGGAATCAACAATAAATCTCTGATTTTCATTTCTTTCTTTTTGCATTTTAATTAACAATTCCAGTTATTGATTTCCATAAAAGTACACATTTACCATTTCACTTGCCATTTCATAGCAGATAATTTTCATTTATATATTCTACTTATTTCTAATATAAGTATATAGAAAGAGAATTTATTACATATATCCTTTATTATATATCCTTTTATATAGATATATCTTTTATTTTCTCTATCTCTCTCTCTCTCTCTCTCTATATATATATATATATATATATATATATATATATATATATAAATATATACATAACTTTCCTTTTCTTTTTAAAATCAAAATTAAAGTATCAACTGGTTTTAGTATGCTAAATTTTAAAACTTACGTATTTCTTTTTTCTGCGGAATGTCTGAAAATGTACAGAAACTTTTAAGTTCTCCAAGTTAGAACGAATATACGGGTCATACACATTTTCTAGAGCTCTCGTTAGAAAGGAAGCCATAGCCTTATATATTTATATAAATGATATACACATGAAATGCTAAACAAATCGTGTAAATTGATGGACATACGAAACTGGAATATTATAATATTTTCCAATGAATTATTGATATTTGTTATCATATATATCCTATACTAAAATAGATTTACAAAATTACAATACATTTTTACTAATACGAAATTCTAATACTAATTTACTAAATATCTTTATTAAATATATTTAATAAACTTCGATTCCAGAATTCAAAAAGGTGAAATTTTCCAAAATCGAGGTCCATATTTGCCATAAATGAAATTTGTTGAAATAGAATTCCATTTTTTCTCGATAAATCGAAATTCTTTATTTCGAGATATTTAATTAGTCTGCGTGTTTTGGTTGAAATTGAAATTATAATCCTAATATGTTTTCTCTACATGCTGAAGTGAGATATTATCCCAAAACCATAGAGGCCACAGCAAAATTCATCTTTATAGAATATTTCATTGGGAAGTAACTTGTACTCCTTTTCCTGGGAATTTAATCATCCTATAAGCAGCAGACTTCTAAGGTTTATTCCAAGTTTTTAACAGTTAGCTTTAGTTTAAGGCACTTTCCTGTCCCTTCTAATTTCAGCTTACAATTTCCTACCAGAATGTGTGTTAAGAATTGAGGTTAATGCAAATGAGTAAGAGTGGTATTTAAGTCGAAGTTCCACTGACTCAGAGAGACAGCCTCAGATTTTCTGACTAGCACGCGTTAACCTTTTGGCTATGACTCTCTAAGCTGTTACTACGGTCGGCCGTATTACAAGCCCTTGACAGCTTCGCTAGCTTATTCAATATTTAGGGGCCAACTACTTATAATTTTGATAGCTTCGGCTATATCTCTTTAGTTAAGCATGAGTTAAGTCTTAGTTCTTATTATTTTGAGTTTAAACCGAAGTGGAGCCAAGTGTACGCCCTGAGAAAGGTCCATCTGTGAATTGTTATTTTGAGCAATAAAGGGTAATTAACCCTTCTCGAGTTTACGTCTCTGTTCCTGATCTAAAGCGATTATTCGCTTAGCTGTTCACGAGATTCCTACACATTAACTGTTAGATAAATGGATGGAACCCCTCAAACTTACTGTTGCGAATATCTAAAAGTACTAGAGACAAGACTAATTCTAAATTTTCTCAAATCCTGGTGATTAAAAGTTTTCTAATCTTTCGAATCCTTCACATAGAGATAACAACAATAAGAAAAAATTCAATTATTATTAGATATTTTTAATTGAAGCATAATTTCCAATCTTCGTTCAATAAAAATTTAAGAATCACTTCTTAGAATACGATTATATTTACTAAAAATATGCGAATGAAATTTAGTAAATGAATTGCATGATAAAATTTTTAAGTATCCTCAAAAATACACATAAAAAATTCATATTTATGCTTTACCGAAATCTTTCTAGATTAAAGCAAGTGTAGAAAGAATGGAACTGGTTAGTGCAGATGGAAAAGAATGGAACTAGTTAGTGCAGATGAAAAAAAGCAACCAACAATGCAATGAAAAGAACAACGAACAATGAAGCTCTCTAAAAGAATTATGTGAGTGAAAACTAGACTATACTGACGATCCATGTATTATTGAAATTGCAGCAATTCATCATTATCTTTCAAACATTTTGAGTGAAATTTTCTAATGGTTCTTATGATAGAATTCAAAAGCTTCTGGAGATAAACAAACTCTAATTTCTTCAGGAATTGTAAGATTTGAATTTTCCAGCATTAAAAAATTCCGTTTAAAAAAATTATAATTTCTTTTGAAATGTAATTTATATTTTTATTTGGAACAAAACTACTTACTCTGTTCCACGAATTGCATTTTTATTCTAACACATTGTTAAAATCATTTATTAATTTTATTTTAATATTTTTTTCCTAAACAAATTGAAAATTGAATATTATTTTTCTCAATTGTGTTTATGAATACGTTTTAATAGAAAATTGCTAGCAGTGAAGTAAAAAGAAATACTACCAAATGAAGGAAATTGCTAGATTATTAATTTCCCTTAGCACGATTAAGTGGACATACGAGGCTTAATTCTTAATCAGAATTATATTATTTATTGCGGTGAATACTTAACATAGTAGCATTTTCTCATTTAAAATGTAAGCTTAAAAACTGAATTCCTTGATTTTAATTATATTTCAATATGGAAATATTTTTTTCATTATTAAACATACATAATAATTTCTTTGACATATTTTTACACTCAGATGTGGCGTAAAGTCTCAGATATTTTTTTACCCGATTTACCAAAAAGTCTCATAAACTCAGTTGATTCGAAATTTTCTTCTGCCCCTTTTCAATTGAAGTTTGACAATATTTACTAACAATTGCTTTACCAGTCTAATATAAAATCCCTTGATTCAGAAATAAAACAATCTGGCATATCATCATTCTTATGATCGCATATTCTTTCTTAGTTCTAATTAATCACAACCTATAACATTAGATGCATAAATTAGTAGTTTAGTAAATATCATTTTAAAATTCTAAAGACGTACCAAAGAAATGGCTACGGGTTTTTCATTAAATTTATCGGAAGAATACAAGTATCTCATGCAAATAAAAGTTTTAAAATAATGCTCAGAACACTGCGCTTAAAATTGCATTATTTATTAGCAACTTAAAACAAGGCACTTCACCATGCAATGTTTAGCCATTTACTCCTCTATCCCCCAACTGTCTAGACTCAATCGCCATTGGCAATGTGTCGCCTAGACGGAAATTTAACAGATCGAAACCTCTTAAATACCTCAAAACGAAGGATAAGTAACTGAAACATTAACAAACATTTATATCTACATCTCTTAATTTGCAAATAGAATATTTAAACTTGTCTTAGATTCTCCTGTACCTGGCATGAATTAAAAGTTATTTGCAATTATACTAAATACCAATACTAAAATGAAAGTGAGTTGCTCTGACTTCCAATTCAAGGCAGTGTCTAATATCTAAATCAGAAGTTTCCACTACTTTTCTTACATCTTTTAAAAGACAGGTTCTCTTTTTCAAGCCATTAACATTTTTCTCTGTAATATACAGCATAATTCATAATCATAATACGAATAACTTCCCATGAATGTTTTAAAGATAATAATTAGACCAGGGATAGTTCAACCTTGTCCTTGATTTCAGCTTTAATGGTGGGGCGCTAGAGGCTTCAGTTCTCGCACGTGTAGCTCTGTTCTGTTTCCATATATTTATAAGGCTTTCCGCTTCTCTCAGGTGTTGTCCTGTGACTACAGCGGGCATAACAGGATTATCTCATCTTAAAAAAGGGTGAGGCTAGGAGAAATTTTCCCGAAAAACGAATTTCTCCCTTTCCTACCATTGAAGGTTTTCTAGTTGAAACAGTTTCGCTGGAACTGATGTCCCAGCTAGCTAGATGAGACATAAATTTTGTGTTTCTTATAAATATACTCGGTATAAATAAATGAATAAAGTTAGCTACATATATTTTTACTAAGCGTCCACTCAAAAAAATTACTTCGAGTTTACGCTAAAATAAGTTACTGCCAAACCGGTCGGGGGTAAGAAACTTTTACTACTTACAAAGTGGGTGAAAGGTATAAAAAGGTTTACTACCCCTGACTTGGACTAAGAATATGAACAAAAGCTTTGAAAAGAAATTGTTTAGTTGATTTATGTTTTGTTATATTTTGTATTAATATTACTTTTAATTACAAGTATTTGCAAGTTTTCTGAAACAAAACCACAGATTCTAATTGCACGAAAGTTCGATTTCAATTAACGTCCTGACTACGCTTGACGTACTGCTGAATTTTTTTTTTTAATATTTGGCATAAAACTGCTCAACCTATTTTTTTCGCTAGTAAATTACTGACTTCACCAAAGACTGTTTCAACTAGGTAAGAAGAGGGAAAAGTCAATGATACTTCGTTCGCTAACAGCTTATATTTGGGGATATTTCTCTCGAAATTTGATGATTTTTGAATTTCAAAATTTACTGTGCCCATGTGTTTTGAATAAGGCAATGGGTTGAACATCCTCTTTTAATGTAATCCACTGTTCTTGCATCATAATATCAAGATCAAATATATTGCATTTCAGTGGCTCTAAGAGCCAAGTTAGAACACTGAAATTTTCAATGTTTTGAAAGCCAACATTAAAGTTTCCCTTTAAATTTTGCAACCGGCTTTTATACAACAATTTATTTTCTGAGGAAGCTTTGCGTTCTTCATAATTTTTTTGTTGTATTTTCTTGTGTTCGTGCATTTTCCTTTTTATATTGCCCTTACTACATAAAAATCATTTTTAAAAAATGTATTATTGAATTTTAAAATATATTACAATTTTTTGTGCGCTATTACAATTTTTTTGTAACTTTTGCAATGTTAATGGTCTTAATATTATATATATACTAGCTGTACCCGCCCGGCGTTGCCCGTGCATTTAGAAAATGCAGATAAGTGA
>KK116371.1:0-53621 GCA_000611955.2 Stegodyphus mimosarum
AATATTTGTATTAAGGGATACTGCATATTTCATTGTCATTTTTTATATATATAATACATGTTTTGTTTTTTGAGTTTCTTTCATGTCATTTTTGCTTATTTCACTGTTTGTAAGATATTGAAAAGTTTTGCATGAGCCAGTGCACCTCGAAGCGAGTTCGAAATTCGAATTAGATTTTTTTTATTATTATTATTTTATGTTTTCTGACGAAATCGCGTTATTTTAAGACATAATGGGCTATAGCAAAGCGAGATTTCACTCTATTGAACAGTTTAAGAAATTGAAAGATTGTTTCTTTTTGCAAAGGTAAATTGTTTAAAGTTTAATTAAATATATCTATATTTAAAAGGACGAGTCTTTCTGTGTGTGTATGTGCCCTTTCGTTCCTACTGCGCGTAAGCTAATAGACCCAGGCCTATGAAATCTGGTACACAGGATGCATCTGAGCCAGTGCACATCGACGTTTCAAAATTCGAATGAGTTTTTTTTTTTAATGAAATAGTATCAAATTGATGATTTTCTCTTATTATATGAACAACAATGGCACGCAGCAATTGTTGCTGATACCAGCACTATTGCCTCCCGGAAAAATGAGGGCGATAATTCTGTGCAATTTTTAAATTTAATGTTTCTCTTGGATACTGGACGTTTGTCTAGAGAAGGCAGCGGGAAGTTGGTTAATTTATTTATTAGGATAATTAATATTTGTATTAAGGGATATTGCTTATTTCATTGTATGCTTTTTATAGGTATTGCATTTTTAACTGAATTTTTTGTTCCGTTGTTGTTTGTTTCCTTTTCGATAAAATTGTTCTGCAGAGTAAAATTCTGTGCAGTTTTCAAATTTAATGTTTGGAGTTCTCTTTAGGCATTTTTCCGGTACACTTAAAAGCCAGACGAAGGCTGGCCGCGCAGCGGCTAGTTAATAATAAAATATCAAACACTCATTCCAGTTTTAATAAATTTAATTAATGGATTAAGTTAACTTTATTAATAATTCTAGCAAAAAATTATTACATTTTTCTACAATTTAAGTCTTATAACCTGTAGTATTTGTTTTAAATTCTTACAAGTGTTAATGTTTTTCTGAATAATGCTTTATTTTCAAAAGCTATGGCGAGAAAACAGCAAGATTGTTACCAACATGACTCAATCCTAAGTAATTCAAAAATTTTAATCAACCAGCATGATTGCACTAATTAATATTTATATTTGAAAAAAATCAAATTCTATTGCTATTTTGCTTTAAAAGTGTAAAAGCTGTTTACAAATCAATAAACATACATATTTCTCAGCGGTAAATTTCCTATAGTTTAGGACTGAATAATAATTCCTTTGAGCTTGCCTTCTTATTAAAATTGTAGTTTTAAATGCTTCTGTATTAAAGGACTAAAGTTGTTCTTTCTACACCTTGCTGTTTCTTTAAAATAATAGGTACATACTTTCTTCCTTCATATACTTTCGTTTAAGTTAGATGATAAAATGTGGTAAATTTTTCCGTTCTGCTAAAATTTAAATTAAGTAGGTTTAATGCATTTACTGTGCCAAATATATTATAATCCTCTTTTTTAAGCTTAAAAATATTAAAAATTAAAATTTTAAATAAAAGTATAACCTAAACTACTAAGGCTTAAAAATTATTAGTTTGTGTTCATTGCATAATTGATTTGAAAAGAATCAACTTTATTTTTCATCAGAAGAATGCATCTGTTGACCAATACATTTACATAAAATAAGATCTTTCTTAAGTTGAACCAATTCTTTTATATAAAATAAAATATTTCTTAATTTAATAGATAGTATCTGACTATTCTTTCAACAATAATATCTCCATATATATGACATCCGAGAAAAACACTTTTTCAAAGTGGCATATTTGAACCTGAATGAATCTTAAATTCGCTATAACTTTATATTTACAGCTTACAATACATTCGTTATTATATTATAACATCTCTACTTCTTACAATTTCTTCTGATCGGTATAAATCAGATTCGATAAACAAAAAAAAATTAATTCAAATGCGTACAAAATAATTGTGGAGTTCTGAATAATGTTTTTAAACTATTTGTACAGACATTAGGTTATTTCCAAGAAGAAGAAGTAAAAAAATGAGGAATGCCCTCACCGGGACTCGAACCACGGACCTCTCGAATACACGACGAGTATGCTGAACACTACATCACGAAGGCATGCTAAGAAGGCGGCAGAAATACCTTATATACACCCCCTTTTAAAGGGCGACTGGGGATTAAAGGACCCAGTCGCGAAATCCTGGTGGTGGAGAATCATCATCCACCAACGTTTTTAGTTCGGGCCCCAATATAGAAACTTTAGCTTATTTCGAAGCAGAAGAAGTAAAAATAGAGCAATGCCCTCGCCGGGACTCGAATCTCGGACCTCTGGAAACGCGCCGAGTGTGCTGACCACTGTACCAGGAAGGCATGCTAAGAACTCGAAAGAAATACCTTACAGATTAAGTAGAGAAAAGTGAAAACCACGGGTACATACTATAAGTTTAATGCGGTTTATATGACATTTATTATATATGAATAAAAATTTTAAATGACATTTAAAGTGTTTTCTTAAGAAAGGAAAAATATAAGATAATTAAATAAAAGTAGACCAAAAATATCCTCGAAAATTTTATCCCCAAATCATATTTTGCTTTCCAAGTTATTCAAGCGTTTTTCTAAAATATTCAGTGATTCTAGTATTCGAGCTTCTTATGCAAAGCTTCTTACGCAAAATAAGTAGCGTGCAGCAGTCATCATATTTTAAATGCGTTTTCTCAAAACTTTTCTTAGCTTTCGAAGTAACATGTCTTTTTAATTTTTTATACTTTCTCTTTTGTTCTCGCTCGTAATAAACGTATTGTGTGGTATAATAATAATAAAAGTACTGCGTATGGTAGCAATGTTATTCTCTTCGAATCAAAAAGGTAACCAAAGCAAATAGTCCTATATCATCAAACATTATTTTAAAATCCATAAAGAAAAGAAAATTAAATAAGTCGAGTGTAGAAACTTTGATACATGAAACGTTGACAATACGAACGAGAAACGAAATCTTGTACTCTTTGTAGTGTAATGAGGAGATTTAGAGAAAATGTTATGTTAGAGGACAGTTATGCATTCAGGCATGATATTGCAACAAAACAAGGAAACGCTTCTGAACATGATAGCGAGAGCTTAGAACGGGTTTTTTAACAAGAATGAAAACTCAGTGTCTGAGAACTGTGGACCACCAATGGAAAAAATTACGAGAAGAGTTTTCTGAGATTGTTAGTAGTAAAAAGTTTTAAAATACTTTAAAGGACGCTAGGAAATGTTCGGAACAGAGATTACTTTTTATTCTCCTAGATGACAGAATTAGGGATTTGAGACATAAATTGACTTCCAAAATAAAAGAAGATTGAAATAAAAATCTCAGATGATAGGATTTTAAGATGTTAAATAACCATCAAAGGCAAGGCTTTTGAGCGCGTTATCTTCTACTTTTATAAAATTTATTTTTATTCTTTTTATAGATATTTAGAAGAAACGCAGTTTAAGATCTGAACAGGGAAATACGATTCTATAGACGCCATTGAGAAAATAAAATGAAAACTCTAAGCATGGTATTACAGTTGCTATAGATGTTTCCAAATCACATGTCAACTAAAACTATTTCTAAGATACGGTCAGCCTCCTAACAGCCCTGACCTTAACGTCTTATATTTAGGATTCTTCAGAGTCATCACGCATTGTGACATCAGATTACGCCTGTCATTATAGACCAACTAATTCAAGCTGTTTATGCTTAAAAAACGTAAAAAGAAAAAAAATAGAAATTTGCTTTCGAAATATTTAGAATATAATTACAAAAAGAAAAATTAAAACAGCGGAAGATCTTTAAGCTCACCTCCTACGACTGCAGAATATTTTTAACTGCTGTAAATTGGGTGGCTCCTTTTAACGGTTATAGGAAACTTTTAATCCAAGATTTTATGAATAAGACTAATTTGAGTTTACTGAGCAGGCCTGGTTCCTCGCCTACTTTCTCAACAGCTGTGGCGGTGGGCTACACGGATTTAGTTATATGCTCTGTTGTTTTCTGCTTAAACTCTCTTGTGTTGAATACCTTGGAACTAGAATCTTTAAGTGACTATGATTATTTGCTTTTAAAATGGAAAGATTTGATAGATTTTGGAAATTATAAGGTAAGATATTCAAAACGTTTTTTCTAGGTAAATAGATTACGCCAGGAAATTGGTGTAAACATAAGAAGCTTTTAAAAGAAATAAGCTGTTCCGGGTCTAAACATGATGTAAATAACTTGATTCAAGGATTTGAAATTTTCCTTATAGATGTTAGGAATAAGTATTTGAAAATCAAAAAACGTTAATATAAAAACATTAAGTGGTAGAATCCATCTCTTGAGAGTTGCAAAAGAAGAATTCGACCCTTAAGGCAAAGTGCCAAATTAAGGATTTAAATGAAGATATAAAACTCGTAAAAAAGACTTGAACATAAAAGAGGGTTGGCTCTCTACAGGGAAACTCTTATTAAGACACAAAAGAAGGTTATAATGGAGTTTCTCCTCGGGAATAGGCTTTATTATGAGAGATTCTGTATGAATGCTACCGATAAGTTTAAAAAGAGAACTTTCTATTTTAGACCCTGAAATTGTCAGAGAAAAGACTCCGCTGTTGTCTCTAGAAAAAGAGTTATGGAAGCCATGAACCTTTCTCCAGAGGAGAATAAAGTAAATTTGGATATCTTTAGAGAAGAAAACTGTTGAGCTTCCGGCAGCCACTTTGTGATTAATGAAATTGAATCTGTTATTGATAATTTAAAACTTAATCGTACACCAGGAATGGAATGTTGTAACGCGGAAGAAAGTGTTTATTTCATTTACACCCGTAAAATGTTTATTTTATTTACACCCTAATCTTTTTTATAACTTTATACAGTACATGCATGAAATTTAATGTTTTTGCAAACATTTGGAAAGCCGGTTGAGGCCGTAATTTCAAAGTAGAAATCTGAATTCAGACCTATACATAGAGTATTACAAATTTTGTCTTTAGGTAGCTAATTTTAGTAAAATTATAATTAAAATTGTTTTATTTCTTCTTGAAATGCAGCGGAGACAGGTTTTAAGAGAAATCTATGCCGGAAAATTAAAAATACAGAGGCGTGTGCATTTAACATTGAATAAATGGATATCTCGGTAATTTGAATTGAAATTGAATAAATGTCATTGACCATGATGTTAACTGTAACCGTAATTCCATCCTCTTATTGGTTTCCAGAAATCCCGAGAAGCAGAAAATGCTAGAACTACCTCGCGTGGACGGCTGAAATCTATTTAACCGAAGAGAGACATCTCAGCTGAGATTTGGAAAAAGAAAACTATCCCTATTAAGAAAAATCTCACTCTTTTAGGCTTGGACCCATAATATACAGCACATCGCAAGTAAAGCTACTAAAGTTATGCAATATCCCTACCCTCTCACTGGTAAATATTCAAATTTAGATCTTGCCAAAAACGTCTGATCTATCTGTCCACTGTAAAACCTATCATATGAATATGCTTCTCCTGCTTGGACCACGACTTTAAAAAAATGACATAAAGAAACTACAAACGGTGCGAAACAAATTCCTCAGAATTAAGGCCAATATGTTTGCTAGAAATGAAAAACTTCATGAAGATTTAAATATCGAGCCGTTGTCCAAGTATCTGCACAAGACCAACAAGAAATTCTTCCAAAATGTACTGGATTGCGGCCACATGATGCATTTCAGCTTATTCCATTATAAAATTTTAAATGAAGATCGTAATCTGCGACCTTATGCTGAATTCCTCCTTACAGACAATCAGAATATTCCTACTAATTTTTTTAAACTTGCAAAGTGCCTCTGCAGCTCCATGATATGACAGATGAAAAGTACCTCCACTCAAAATTAATTATTTTATTTAATTAAAGAAATTTGGTATCTTTCGTCTAATTTTAATGTAAAAAGACCTGGCCAATCCGATGTCACCATCTGCCCACGTGACCATGGTCACTTCCCCTTCTACACTTTCGACAGTTCATCTTGGACTCAGCTTAGATATCAGTCCACTTCCAGGCCCACATAGCAACAAGACAACCGGAACACGCCATGCATTGCTTGCACGATAATCGCGGCATATCGACGGTAGTTGGAGTTGTAGTCTCAGCTGAGTTCTTTAGTTAGTTGCTTAGTTACTGTTGTTGCAAGTTGTTCCACGTGAAGAGATAAATTGAATTAGCTCTCTCTTTAAATGCACTGTGCATTGAATTTTATTTAAAGTTTTCAGTAATTTGAAGTATAACTATTGATTATATTGCGTGATATTGTGAACACTTGTACTAATATATCTAAGAAAAATTCCAATATTCTGCTACATTTCTTTTGATAAGAATAAATTTTATTAATCTTCTATCGGACTTGTGCAATCAGTCTATTACGAACCCGCACGCATGCAACATTATATTAAAAATTTTAATTTTACAATTATTAAATTACATTGTTTTCACAATATAAATATTGCTTTTACTATCTTACCTGAATCTTGCGTGACTTATTTGGACATTAGAAAAGGATGCCTTCAATGATCCTGCAGCTCACCTCTGTTATATAACGTTATGGTAAATTAATTGATAACACAGCCTCCTCCTATAAGCTCTGATTGGTACTTTTGTACGGAAGATTTTATGATTTGCACGTTTGATTCTTCTCTTGAGAAACTATAGAAAACACTACAGGAAATTATTGTTACTTTGGAAAGCAGGAAAGAGGTGCAGGGGCTTAATTTTAATTTACAGAAGACGAATGCTCTACCTTTACACCAGTTACGAAAACAGATAAAAAAAACTAAATTTAAAACACGAAGATCATAAAATAAAATTTGTTTCTAATTTGGCTTATTTGGATGTTATCTCGGACAACAGATCGAACAATTCTGAAAATTTTTATTTTATCAATAAACGAACGGATATGATTTTAAAAAATTATAAAAGGATTTTTGGTTCATTCCGGGACGGAATGAACCAAACGTCCTTGTCCAAAAGTCCAAAAGTCCTCTTGTTGCTCTTTCAGTACTTTTACGACAATTTTTTTAAGATTTTTTAAGATTATATGGAGACTCTTTAGTAACAAGAACTTCATTCGAGACATTTAATGTAGACTTGATTCATCACATGCATAGAATATTAATTGCTTTTGTTAAGACTTAAGTAATTATGATGCAGAAGATCTAAATACCTTGATACCTTCCTCTCACCTAAAAGGAATTCTACACGATTAGACGATACACAAAGAGAAAGAGATCAAATAGGAACTGGCAGACGCACAATTTTATTCCTAATTTCAGTACGAATAGACACATAGCCATCTCAAAAGTAACTAATTTTATTACGGGCATGTCCCCTTTCCAACCTATTTTCATCGATTTTGCATCTCAAATAGAAGTATATATGTCTGCTAATTAGAAGGAGTACCTAAGCACTATACCTTTTACTGTCCGCTTACGGCTGCAACTCATTTACCTCAGTCAACCTGTAATATGGATTCTTCAAGTAATTCATTATCAAAAATCGTGCATCAGTTAAGAATATCTGGAATACAATCAACACTATTTCAGCTGTGGGGCCAGATATTTGTATATTTTTATATTATATATTTGATTATATACTACATACTTGAAGATATTTATATGTGTGTGTGTGTGTGTGTGTGTGTATGTGTGTGTGCGTGCGTGTGCGTGCGTGCGTGCGTGCATGCGTGCGTGCGTGCGTGCGTGCGTGTGTGTGTATTTCTGTAAGAATTTATAGGTATACATATATATGTAAGCATTTATAATAATATATCTATATATATATATATATATGTCAGGTAGTGCATGCTTTGTATATACGTCTTATTGTCATACGTATAATATTGTACATCATATTCTGTAAGTGCAGAAAACTATTGCATACCCGCGAAAACCTCTGCCACCTCCATACTTAACGTAAAATTATATTGTTTATATACTCTCGATAAATTGTCCTTATCGACTTAGAGAGAGGTGTTAGTATCTCCAGTTAGTGGAAGACGTGGGATAAATTCTTTCTTACCCCTGTTTAGTATCGGCTATCTCCGTCTTCCGTTACCCGTCACCAGTGCATAAATTTGAATATAATGTATATTATAATATAATGTATTGGATATCATGCATAATATTTGGTTAAAAGTATAATGTTATCTCAATCAATTATCTACATTCCTGATAACGAATGTAATTTAACGAAGTAAAATAAGATAAATCTGCAGATAATTTAAGCCAAAGTTTAAGATATTGTCTGACACAGCTCTATTGAATAAGTGAATTAAAAATTCTTATTTAGTCTAGTTTTGATATGTCAAATGTCCAGATCCATAATTAATTTACCACTAAAGATAACAGTGTAACATTGGTAGTTCATTTTATCTGAAACAAAAGCATGCGTGTCATAGCTAACTAAGCATTCATGGAGGATTTTCTAGAGGAGACAGCTCGTATTTATGCTCCAAATACAGCATATATAAAATAATTATCTCGATTGAATACTATAAAATATCCAAAAATGGCAAAGTAAAAGAAACGATATACCAGATATCATAGTTGCTTGCTGATATTGCAGGGTGTTGTATTTTTGTATTTCACATTTGAGTTGTATTTTGCTGAACAGCCAGGTTGAAAGCTGTAAATCTGATAAAAGTAAAGTTTTATGATTGGCTAATATCCATGCCTTTTATTGCTAAAATTATATTATAATACTTAAATTTTGTTGTATTAAATTTATCAAACTTATGCTGCTGGATTAAAATTTAAATCACTGAATTAAAATAATTGATTGGTAGTTCAGGTAATTAAAAAACACCAAGCGAAATATATGGGGTAGGTAAACTTTTTCATTCTCTCTGGCTACATAGGATCTCAGAAAGTAGTTCATAATGGGTTAACAGCTAGTTGATAATGAGATTTGCTCTTAAACAATATGTCAGTTGTATTTTCCTATAATCGAGTTTGAAAGTTGTAGATTTTAGCATGATCTAAAGTTATACGGCTGCCTAACAGCCAAGCGTTTTTCACTGATATCATAATATAACAGTGAAATTTTATTGTGGTAAATTTAGGAAACTTATTATGCTCAATTTAAATTTATAATGTTGAACTAAAATATCAGAGTTAATCTGTTACACGAAATCCTCAAAAAACATACAAATAATCAAATTTTAAAATCTATGTTTTTGGAAAGTATTGATGCTTTATATTCTGAAAATGAATGTCTGCATGTGTTTGCGGATGGCTCTAGGTTAGCTAAGAGTATTAAGGCAGGCTCTGGCGTCTTTTGCAAGCTCTTTTCACTTTGCAGTCCTGTTGAATCAACAAGACTGCTTTTGATACTGAGATTACAGAGATAAGCATAGCCTTATCCTAACTCCAATGTCATCACACTCTGATTTTAAAGCTGCTGTTCTACTCATTTCTTCTTTGGAATCACCAATATCTGTGTATGTTTTAAAATGTCAAACTTTACTAAGCAACTTACCTCAGGATGGCAAGGAAGTTGCTATGCAATGGATACCATCCCACTGTCATCTTAACGGAAATGAAAAGGCAGATTTGTTGGCAAAAGAAGAGGCCAATATTCTCCAAACTAACCATTTTACACTACCAAACTAGTAATAAAACATTACTATAAAGAAGCTTTTTGGAAAGACGTTACTGAAAGGAACAGTCATAAAATATGAATTGACTAGATTTTTGACATTCCTTTATGGCCTGGAAAAACATCTGCTGTTATCTTTCGTCTTATTACTGGCCATAACTGTCTTTTAAAACATGTGCTTCGAATGGATATTACTCTAATTCAAATCTGTAAATTGTAGGAATTTTTAAAATATATTGAATTGAAATTAACAGTTATTAAGTTATGATTCAGTTAATAACAAAACGCAAATGAATGACAATGAGTAGATATAAATCTTCCTTTTGTCTGTCTACATAGCCTTAGAAGTGAAATAGGGCCTTCAGTTTAGTAACACTGAAAGACTGAAATTATGTGCCGGTATTTACAAGATACTCAGTTTGCAAGAGCATTCTAGAACTAGTATTTTTCTACCATATATATCTCCAACATTTCATAGTACTACTTATTTCGAATACGCTTTACAGTATTGTTTGTGCGAATTTTAAAATGATATCATACTTTTACCAGAAAAACAGGTAATTTTTTAAATTTCTTTAAAATTATTTTTGACAGTAACATTAATGGGCGTGTCATTATTTACTCCTGTAGCTATTAGAATGTTTGACTAATTATAGAAATCGTAGGTATACGAGTAAGACATATATTGGTAGGATAACTTAGTTACAAAATTGAAGGTATATTTATTTTCAACATATGTACCAGATAAGGATTATAGATTAATATAGATTCCGTCTTCTTTGCAGAATATACTTCATAACATTTAGCTTACGCCTTTGCGATGTTCAGTGGCAAAAAAACATTATATACCAAGGCGACTGTTTTACACTTAATGAAGATTATCAGCGATTCGATTACATATTGATTCGATTGATGCAAATTATTTAAATGGAGAGAAGTTCACGTCATTCATAGAACGCCGTATACCTTATATACGTCTTTTATTTTAATGCCGGCATCGTCTGTGTTTTTTTTTCGTAAAACAGTTCCCATCCAATGGCATTCAGTGCCTCTGTCGTTCGACGCTGGCACTACAATGTTTCGGCCCTCCTGGACTCGTCTGGTCTTCCAGACGACACTGTAAATGGGAAAACATTCAAAAGCAAAGCAAAAGAGATATTAGTGTCTAAAAAATAAATGCTAAAAGTTTTAAGAATTCTTAATCATCTTTCAGCTTCAAGAATGATAACATGAACAAACATCGTCTCCAAGCTTCATTTACCATAGAATCAGAAGTTAGTGTCTTTAACCATAGTTTCGTCAACTTTAGGCATCTTTTCATCCGTTTTTATGCATCTTTCCTTTCGTTCATCGTTCCTTTCGTTTCGTCTTTTCTCTTCGTTGCTAGGCGTCTTTCCTTTCATCTTTATCCTTAGGTGTCATTATTTTTTTTTATTTTTCACTATCATGCAGCAAATATGCAATTTACTACTTTTCCCTTTTTAATTTACTTCAATCTTCTTTTCTGTATATTCGTCTTAGGAAATATTCCATGGTTTTAGAAATTCAGCACATCTCGTCATACAGTTGGGGCCTTCATGATTTCCTTCTTTGATTACGTCGTACGTGTTTTCTTCTTTAAATTTAGTTATTCTTTGTGGTCCAAGAATCTTTAGTTTAAATTTCAAATGCGGCCCAAACTGAACTCTTTTTATAGCTACCAAATCTTTGACTTTGTAAGGGCTTGGTTCTCTCTTCTTTTTATGTTTTCTCATTTTCTTCTTGAATTTTAAATATCTATTGCTTCGTAGGGTTTCTAAGTTCAAAATTCCCTTGAAATTTGGTTTTCTAAGTTCAAAATTCCCTTGAAATTTGGTTTCGATCATTTTAAGCAGCTTGTCAGTACCTTTAATATTTATCTTTGTACAAAAGAGGAGTTCAAATTATATGGTATCTATACTTCTTTGATATGTTGTGTTAAGAGCCTGTTGCAGTTCATTTATATGCTTGTACCACTGGGCTGTATTTTCTAAAGACAACTTTGAAGGAATTGATATGATAATCTGAATAATACGTTCGACTTGTCCGTTGGCTTTTGGCAGGCCAGCAGTAATTAAATTATGCTTAATATTCTCTTTAGAACAGTAATCGGTAAATTTTGCTGGAGGTAAATGTTTTACCTATATCGAAGATTATTTGGGAAGGACAATACAGCTTTTTGTTTTCCAACTTCTCTGTAAATTCAGCATATATTGAGGACTTCGTAGGATAAACCCATACAAATTTAGTAAATGAGTCAATTATTACTATGATTTATTATAATTTTATGTGCGCATTCCAAAGGTCTGAGGTAATCTAAATGATTCAGTTTTAACGGCACACCTTCTTTATGCAATGGCTAGAGAAAGACTTCTTTCTTTCCCCTTTCATAATTCACAAGAATACAATGAACACAATTTGCTAAGATATTTTCTATCTTCTGTCTACGTTTAATGATAAAATTGTAAGGTTTATCCCAATTTTATAACAGTTACTTTATGCATCTTTCCTAGCCATTCTAGCTTCAGCTTACAATTTCCTACCGGAATGTATTTTCAGAAACGCGATTAATGCAAATGAGTAATAGTTGTATTTAAGTGGATGTTTCATCGACTTCGTTAAGAGAGCCCGAGTTCCTGACTAGCGCGCGTTTCCCTTTGGCTACGTCTAAGCTATCGCTATGCTCGGCTGTACTTTAGGGCCGTGATTGGCTTCGCCGACTTAATTAAGATTTAGGGGCCAACCACTTACAGTCTTGATAGCTTCGGCTGTATCTTTCGGTCAGCTTTAGTTAAGCTTAGTTAAGTTTAATTTCATATTAATTTAAGTTCAAGCCCAAGTGTAGGCCTTTACTGTACACTCCGAGTTAGGAACTTATTGTGTCCTATTTATTTTGAGAAATAAAGGATAGTTAACCCTTCTACAGTCTTACGTTTCTGTTCACACACTATAGCGATTACTCGCTTACGGGGTTTTCAAGGATTGATCTGTGAATTAAGAAGGTGAAACCCCACAAAATAATATTCCTGACTGTGCTTTGTCATGGGCTCTTCTTGTGATTTCTGTTGATACTTTCATGCACAACTACTAATTCTTTACCATCAACAAATTTAAATAAAATTCAATTTCTGTCGCAACGATCTTCGTAACTAGAAATTTTAAGTAATTGTTTAATCATTTTTATTTCACTATCTTTATAATCGGCTGATTTCAACTTATAGATATTATAAACTGAAACACAAAACTATTAATGAGAGATCTACTTAGGGATCGACAAGAGCCATCTTAGTACCAAAGTGATCCTCTAACACATAATATAATTAACTTCCTGTAGCAATGAGGCCCAACAAGAAACTCGAGTTGATAAGTCACGTTTTGACATGGTCTTTTCAAATGCGGAACAGTCAATGACAATTTTAAAACGAATTCCCAGTAGGTACACACGGAGTTTCTTTAATGCTTCTATGATTACAAGAGCTTCATGTTCATTGCTAGAGTATGCCTTTTCAGCATCTGTGGTTTCTTACTCACGGAGCAGGTACTCACGGTCTTTTTCAGTCTTCTTTGCAGAATATACTTCATAGAATTTAGCTTAAATCTTTGCGAAGTTCAATTGCAAAGAACACGTCATACACCAAAGCGACTAGTCAACTAATACATTTAAATGAAGATTATGAATGATTTCATTACATATGTAGATGGAAATGGAGGAAAATTATTTACAGATGTAGAGAAGTTCAGGTTTTTCTTAGAACACCATCTGATACACGACTTTTACTTTCGATGACGGCATAGTGTGAAGTTTTCATTCAGTGGCATCCAGCGCCTTCTGTCGTTCGATGCCGGTACTATATTTATAATGTATTTATGGTTGCTGAACGGTTAACAGCTTTTACCCAAAGAATGTGATAATATTGTACTTTTTAACAGAGGTATTTACATAATTTCAAGTTCAAAGGTAGAGAAGTAATCACTTATTACTGTTCTAAGTATTGTTTTATCACTTTTAAAAATTTAGAATCAATTTCTGCGATTAAATTTCTTTAAAATTATTTATGGCAATTATTTACGTACTTATCTATTGATAAATTAGAAAATTTAGGGTTATGAAAATTTGCACGCAAAAAATTATTACTTTACTGATAAAAATAAATATTAATTTATGTCTGTAGAGATGTCATATAACTGCACCTACTTTAATATTGTTATATGCCACTTATTGGTTTGCTACTTATATATTTCAATAACCCTACTTATATATTTCAATAACAATTCTTAATTGGTTTTCCCACTATTTTCTAATCCATTAGACAGTTCTCACGATCACTGCTGTATTGAACTAATAAACGAATAATTGTCCCTGTTATTAAAGAAACTTACATTTGCTTCGCTCTACATTAGCTCTTCTATATTGGATCAAGTCTTTCAGAATATGTTTAATCATGTGTATCAGAAAGGGAAATGATGCATTTGAGGTTACCTCAAATGCATTAATTATAGCTCATGTATTTGTAGCAAAATAATGGCTCAAGAATTAGATCATTCACGTTGCTAAGGTTCAACAAAGCACTCAAGTCATGTGCATTCTCTTTACATAAGCGATATTGCATACGCTAGGCAGTTTTATTGAATTGCGACCCCATTGAAAATTTAATTAAGAGTGCCCTCTAGGAAATTTTGGATGCGGTCAGATACACCCTCAGGGAAATTATCTCATACAGAAGATATTTCATGCATCTTTATGCAATTCTTCCTCTCTGGAAATGAAATTTTCTAAGTCAGTGACCTAAGAAAGGAGGGGTATATGCAGGGATAAGCCGGAAACTTTAATCTAGTAATGCGAAATTTCAGTCACGCAAGGCACGTAGTTATGTGTGACCATAACAAAAACTATACGAAGATTATAGCTAATGCATTTGTTATTATGCTCGTTTATGGAGAATACAATAAACATACATAGGAAAAAAGTAAAGATTTAGCAATTTTTCATGCATTTAGTGTCTTTTTAGTAGTGCTCTTATCTTCCTTACAGTTTTATAAATAAATTCTTGGAATATACTAGAAGCAGTAACAGTAATTTATCGTCAAAACAAAAAAGAGTAATTTTTCTGCTGTAACGCATCTTAAGTTGTGAGTGAATTGTAGACAAGGTATTAAACTGTATGTAAAATAAAACCTTCATCGATAATATATTAAATTTTTATTCATTGATGTTCCATAAAAATTTTAATTGATATTCCATAAAAACAGTGACTCACTTTTCTAAAATTAAACTTGAATACAGATACAATTCGTAACTGGCAAAAGCATTTTTACTTTTATATGTGATTATAAGTAATTTTAATACCAAAACTGATACGTTCTTCAAGCTCAGTATTTTTATTTACTATCGCGAATTCTATCAAGCGTATTCCAATGAGATAGTTAAAAGGTATAAATTAAATGCATAGATAATATTAGCTCTGGTATTTATTACATATATTGAATGCAATTTCTGCTTGTAAATTTTATAAATAGGCTCATACTGTTATGTAATGATTGTTATGTAATGATTGTTATGTAATACATACTTATTTTAATTCAGTATCACTAACTGAAGTATACTTATCTTAATTGTAATGATTATCATAATTATGTTATCAGTCATAGAAGTTATTAATTTGATTTTATTAGTTGATCTTAAATTTTGCCTTGCTGAAAAGTAATTGTTGTCAACTTAATTTTGGCACTTTTGGTTAACTCTAAATTTAAGTTGCTTGTGTTAATTTTTTTCTTTTATCCTTAAGGTTGTTTGGTTAACCATTTAATTTAGTTCTTTAAATCTTAACTTGGTTTCTGTAATGTTTGGTTAACGCTTAATTTTATCTTGTTTTGTTTAATGTTTAATTTCTGGTTAGGTTGACTCTTAAGCTCATTTTCACTTTGAATTTTAAAAGTTCTTTGTTTTACACAAGCTGGTGTATAAAGTTTAATAAGTTTGTTAACGTACCCCTCTTTCTGGTAAAGTTTGAATCCATATTTTCTGACTCTGGAGGTAAAGCCGTTTATGGTGTTGTAGAAACATTCTTAAGAAACATGAATTTCTCTATGTAATTATTATATTTCAACTGTAGAAACATTCTTAAGAAACATGAATTTCGCTATGTAATTATTATATTTCAACTGTAGAAACGTTATTCGGTGTTTAATTTAATTTAGTGATAAAAAACAAGTTTTTAATTCCCTTTCACAAATTTTTACATTTGTATTGGGAATCATGATTTATCACTTTGTTTTCAAAATTTCCCTGGAGGTTCAATTCTTTGAAGGCTTATCTCTGCCAGACAGTCGTTTGGAAAATTTCCTTAACCAAGTGCAAATCTGCACCCTGCTTCAAAAGTTTTTTTTTTTGTATGCAGCTACACCACGCCAGGGTTTTGGCACTGGGTGATTTGGAGTCCGTTAGGCTTCCACCATGCTGAAGTGACATCCTGTGCGAGGCTAGCTGCAGGAACGTGTTTTTTTTTTCTTTCGTAGAATAGGTGGATGATTCTTTTGGGTCGATTGTAACTCTTGCAGAAATAGGGATTATCCGCTAACATCCGGCTTACCACCCCATGTCCTGACCTTACTGTCTTGGATTCTCCTCATACGGTTACCTTGCAACTGGCGGCTTTTGGAACTTCAAGCATCGCCAAGCCAGAGGCTGGCGAGAAGAAGAAAAAAGAGCCTGCAGCAGTCTTCGAGAGGGGGATTCGGAAGTTTTTTTCGCAAGACGAGAAGCAGTGGCTGCGACTGAAAAATAATTCAAGAGAGATCTGTGAAGAAAAAAAAACCAGAGAAGATGGCTGAAAATGTTAGCGAAGAGTCGGAACGTATCGGGAGTCGGAAACGTATGGAGGTTCTGGTCTAGATTGAAAAGACAATTTTTCTTTTACAGATATCCGTGAAAAAGTAGGATGTCACTAATCACCTTTTTATTGTCATCTATGTAATGGGACTGTTTTGTCTTAAGAAATTTTTATTCTTCCGGGCCCCCCCCTTTTTAATAAGGTATGTTGGTATGTTTCTACCTGTTTATCTCACACCGGTAAACCGCATCTGTAACCACCACCCCTTACGCATCTAAAAAAATGTTATAGTAAATTATTGTTAAATACCCAAATAAATGAAGATTAGTTTACTTGTTTGTTTTCTCTCATATTTTAGAACACTGGACCCAGTAAATTAAATTAAAACTTGAAAGGGTTTTTGCTAATGCTGAACGCAACGCCTTCTTAAGATATTTACACTTGTTATATTATCGTTATAGTATTTACAACTACATTTATTGATACTCATTTAACTTACTGATATGTTGTTTTCAATGTTTGTCACACAATTTCTCCCTTTGCAGTATTTTAGTGTTGATATGATTTAAAGTAGTTTACACATTTATGACACGCATGAGTAATGAATCAATGAGGTTAAAAGTTAAAAATACCATAACAATACTATTTATACGATTATACTTATGTATATAAAATAATAAAAGAATTTTTTAATTCAAACATAATTCATCAAATACACTAAATTCTGATATGTTTCACGTTGCAAAATTATTTATAGGTTAGTTAATATTTTCTATCAAATGGTGACAAGGAAGAAATTTGTTTATACATGCTTGCTATGTGAAAAATCTCCAAACTGGCTATTATAGAGTGATCTTAATATTTCCACTTTTAAATAATTCATTTTGGGGGGGGGGAAGAATATATTGACTTTTCCATAAGACTTTATTTAGTCTTTAAATTGTTATGAACTTTTCCAGGAAAAAAATAGTCTACAGCTCGTCATTGCGAAACAAATATCCATTTCATATATAAACTTGTCTCTTTATTTCTTGAAAAAACTTACCTATGTCAAGTCAAATTAAATTTGTCTCACTTCTAACAAACGTTTCTTTACTTGACATTTTCGAAAAATTCGGCCTACTACGTGTAACAAGGAAATTAGAATAGGCTCTAAAACTACCTCGTTCCTCATATATGTCCTGAGGGTTTAGCGCATTTTTCTTGTCTTTTTTCGCTGGTGACTTTCAATTGTCAGATACAACTTTAAGGGTATAAATTTTTCTCCTTCATGCAGCTGTCAACCACACAACTTTCTTTGTTTCTAATCATTATTTTGTATAAAAAAATTATGCTTCCTGAAGCATAATCATTTAGAAAAGAATCCTTCAGAACTGTCAAACGCCATCTATTACTGCAAAAGAGAATGGCATCCCTTGCGGTATTTTTGCTCAAGGGATGTATCCAAAAATGGCATCCCTTGCCGTTATTTTGCGCACTTTGCTGTATGTTTGTGTAAAATAAAGAAAAGGCCTTTAAAGATCTCTTAACATAAGAATTGTCAATGAAAATGTTGTGAAAATGGGATTTTTTAAAGAAACGCAAAAATCAACTTAGTTTTGAGTTGAAAACTGTTCGTGAATGTGCAATGATCAGGTGAAGTTGAGGAATTTTTCTCAGACACTTTACAAATTTTCAGGGTAATCTTCTTCTAAGAAATACGATGTTGTTTTTTTTCAACTAACATGGGAACGTGTTTGACATGTAATCTATGGCTGCTT
Organism: Stegodyphus mimosarum; assembly: GCA_000611955.2. Classification (NCBI taxonomy): domain Eukaryota; kingdom Metazoa; phylum Arthropoda; class Arachnida; order Araneae; family Eresidae; genus Stegodyphus; species Stegodyphus mimosarum. The sequence goes on from KK116371.1 coordinate 18,316, forward strand.
CGATCATTTAAACATCGTACTCAGTATGTGCAAACATATTCTCTGTCTCTCAGAAAAGTGAATTAAATTGAAAGAAAATATTTTGTAAAGAACATTACTGTGCTATAAAAAGACACTTTCAATTGTGATAAAACAGGATTACATTATCATTTACTTTCTGAGAAAGCAGTTACTTTTGCTAAGGAAAATCAGCAAAGGACGACTAATGGCTCTTTTTGTAACTAGCATGCACGTAAGGAAAGGATTAAGTAACCTACCATAATATACCTAAGCACGCCGCAAAAAAACGTCAAAATATTACCTGTTGATCATGCGAATAATTCTAATGCGTAATAAAAAAATAAAAAAAATTTTCATCAAAAATCGAAAACTTTTATTGATCCCGATAAAAGTACCTGGCCTTCTCTTAAAACATTTTCTCTGGAACCAAGCCCGTTTCTTTGCTTTCCAATGCAGAGAAGTGCTGTTTTACAATCAGCCATCTCCATTTTTCTATTTGGAGTTTCGTGGGCTGTCCCGATGTGTTTGAGTAAAACTTAAATACAGTTATGCTCTTTTAAAAGTACCATCTTTTAAAAAGTACCTTTGAAACCAATAATGAAATTGAAATTCCTAAATCAAAGTGAAATACATGGGCAAATTTTAGACTTCTATGAAGTCCCATATTAAAGGAACTGAAGAACCACAGAACTTGGTTTCTCAATTTTACTTCTTGTGTCTTAGACTGAATTGCTTTCTGACACAGTTTATATAGAAAATCATTAATTGAGCAAGTGATTTAAGAGGAGAGCTAACTTCATCAAAACTAAACTGCGTTGAACTCTTTGTGGGGGGACTTCTGATGAACGAGATGTCAATTCTTGTTTCATTACTATCGCTAATTGCCATACCGATGGACCCGGGTTCGAAACCCGGAGAAACCTAGATGCTTGTAAGCTTATAATGTGCGTATGTGCCAAGAAAATGACATCCTCTGACAGCCCCTCAGAGTGTTACCCATCAAAACTGGAGTGGAATTGCACAGTTAGTGCCGCGGAACTATACCTGTAAAACCAATGAAGAAATTCTGGTATCCTGCCCATTTCTGCCTGTACCTGTCAGTTTCCTTCAGTGATAGTTATTAGTATGGCTGTAGACGATATAAAAGTCCTGAGCTTTGGCAGTTAGAAACAAATGGCGTTGAAGGTTTTTAAAAATGTCACAGCAAAGGAGCAGTGAAAGAAGAAGTTCATGATCATTGTTTGAAAACAGTTACCAGACGTAAAGATTGTTACTATTGCCTTCCCTGGTTTGAGGAATGCCTAGACATTTCATTTGACAGAAATATAGCACATAGACGGCTTTTAAATGAAAATTGGAATGAAACAATTCCGCACTGATAACTAAGATACGTTTAAAACTCATCCCATATCCAAGCAACTAGGATGAATTTTAAAGGTATTTTTTATTTTTTTATTTATGTGTATGCTGTATTTTTTAAATAAACAAATGCTTTGTTTACTATAAGAATGAAACTCACCATTTTTTCTTATACCAGGAAGAAATTTGTATATACTACTGTAACTCAGTTCAATTGTTTTATTAATTCAATTGAAAATAATTTAAATTTTTGCCATAGCAAAATGATGATAAAAATATTGCTTTGGACCCAAGTCCTTGATTCTCCAAAAAATTCTCTTCGAACTTTCAACACAACATTGCATACTTATATACATATAATATTGTAACTACCAGTTTATTCAATATATTGCTTTGAAATGTTTTATATCCATCATTAAACTAGTGCTGCTCATAGCTCTTTCTTATTCTACAAATGCCTTTTTCAGCTTTTTACTATCACTTTCAACCCATAGAATCTCAGCGGTACTTAAATTGTCTCTGGAATGGTAACTGCATTACATAGAGCTATTTAAGTGTTATTTTTTTCCCTCAAGTTTTTTTGAAATTGCTTGAAAGTTTTTCTGATTTGTTGTCTTCTGAGAAAGCATGTTCAGTTCCCTAATGGTACTGTGTACCACTGAAATACTCTATTAGGCGTGTTTGTTTAAACTGTCGTTTATTTTGAGTGCATTGCTCACAACATTGATTATAAAAAATTCTTGACATTTGCATTCCTAAATGGTTGACAATGCTAGATAACATTTTTTAATTTTTGCAAATTCTAATATCATGCTTTTTTTTCACTCTAGTTTTTTTATATAAAGAGTTCTTAATAATATTTTCTTAAGTACAATATATCCTTATGGTTATGGTTTTCAAGTCTTGTGTTTATTGTGGTCAACAATACAACAGTAATTCATACCATTCTGATACTTGCTCTTAACAAGCATTGCGATTTTAAGCTGTTATATTCTCTTGAAATTATTCAGTTAACATTGTTGTTTCAATTGAAATAATAATGTACCTTATAAACGTTGTGTTTCCTTGTGGCTGCGTTTTATTAAATGGCTTCTTTATAATTATTAATAGTTTTTCAAGTTATTCCTAGGTTTATCTTAACAAAGTTTATCCCATGTTTTCCAATCACATTAAAACATTTTAGTGTGCTAACTGCACTATGCATTAAACTGCTTTAAAAACCTATTTTGAGAATGCAAGCAAGTCTTCTATACAATGGTTATTCTCCTCTTATGACAGTAAACTTTTTTCTTTTTGTGAATCAGCTACATAAATCCGATCAATAATAACAGTGTAGAAGTTTCCATAGTAAAGAACACTTTCCTGGTTTAAATTCGCTTCAGAGCTCAAGATCAAACTACTTCCAACAATAGATATCGAGAATTGTCACATAAAACACACAGTTTCAATTTAGTTGCCATATTTATTACATCCTCCTCAAATAATCCCTTCTGTAATGCACTTACACCAATGTCTTTTTCCAATTCTCGAAATGCATTTTTGGAAAGTCAATTTCGTGTGATTTTCGTTATCAGAACTCTCAGCGAATGTTCTTATGTTCTTTTATGACCATCAATATACTCAGATGGTGACAATAAAGCAGCATTTTTAGCCCTGTAAATAGAAAAACTGCTCACACATAATATATCAGGTGAATATGGGTCTTGCGAAGCCACATTTGTTGAATACTTGGCCAATAGTTCCCGAACGAAAGCTGTTGAGAAGGTGAATCATCCAATAAGTAAATTATCTCTCCATAATTCAGATAGTTTACTACGGAATGTTTCGCGCAAACGCCGTAGAACGCTTGAACAATATTCTTCGCTAACATTATGGCCACTTTAAGAATTTATGATGCACGACACCAGGACAATTGAAGAAAATGTTCAACATTATTTTAAGTTTTGACCGACTCTGGCATGGATTTTTGCCATCGTATCACCTTTCGAGAGGTCTTAACGAAACTGCTGGACTGTTTGTTTATTAGAAGTATAAATCTATGGTTCGTCATCGGCGATAGTAAGTTTAAAACGAATTCACTTTGAGAAAGCATTTACCGGGCCACTGGAATATGTTTTTGTTGTTTTGGGAGAAGGGGGAATCGACGTTTTTAGAAAACCCGAATAAGAATGTGTCTTAATTATGCACAAATTATGTTTCAGAATTGCTTTGTAAGATTCAGGTGATATGGAACGCAATTTTTGTCATCCTCAAACAACTTAACCATTCAAAAACTCTTTTATTTTTTATAATATAAAAGATTAGTATTAAAGGCTTTCTGCAATATTCTAAACGCTTCTGTAGTAAAATATTATTGGGAAAGCAAAGTTTAATGCCTGTTCTAAGGCTTACAATGGCAGTTTTGTGAAATGCCAAATATCCTGTTTTCGCAAAAAATGAATTTGTTTGCAAGCTTTAAAAAGAAATGAAATACAAATAATTTTTAGATATCGGTGAAAATCCTAACAACTTTATGGAATAGGTTTGAAATGATTTCTTGCGCATGTGCATTTGAAATGAATCATTACTTGTACTTCTTTATCACAGTGCAAAATTCAGTCAGAAACATGCGTGCGTTCCTTAAATTGTCATTAAATTTTGCGCACTTCTTTTTAAATCCTCTCAAGAAACATTGCTTGCATTGTATTTATTTCAAAGATAAAATTGTAGAGATGTCTTTTCAATACGGTTTACTTAACAAAAAATTAATTAAAACCTTTATTAATTACAAAATCTGTTAAAATAAAGCAACGAACAACGTTCTTTTCTGTAGAATTCGGAGCTTTTGTTCCACTAGAGTCTCTTCATTAATTATGATAATTGTCAGCGTAAATTCAAATTCGATTATTGGGGCGTTTTACAAACGGAAAAATTTATTTACAGATCAACTGTGCACATATTTTCCCCAAAATCAAATATTCCTAGCTTCTGCTGTTGAAAAATAAGTCTTTCAGTTTCTCAGTTTTATTTTTAGGCAAAAGTTGCCGTTTCCACATCTTTGTATAAGTCTGAATCTCGCAAAACATTATTTTATGTATTTCTGTATTCCTTTTTTATAAAATAAAAATAATTTTCGACTGTCTTTGCTAAATATTTATCTTATTAAGGAAAGAAGAATAGGAAAATTTCTTTTTCATTTTTTACTGTCTTTTCGTAACTAAGACTTCATATATTTACTGTTCCGAATATGTTTTTATATTTTTAAACTAAAAAGATGGAAAATAAGAAGGCAGAAAGCTCTGAAAAACTCTGTTAAATAAACAGCTTAGCATCTACGCTTTGTTATTCCTTATTCTGTTTATTTTCTATAAAACATCAAAATAAGACGTCTTCTAAAATGTCTCAAAATAAATCAAAATGTTTGAAAAATATCCAAAACAATAAAATATAAAAGGGTAATTAATTTAATTTTAATGCATAATTAATTAACGCATTATGGAGGCCAAAAAGAATACAAACTTTTATTTTGCATCAAAGACAGAAGTTACTCATTTTTTAAGCAATGAAAAAATAAAATAAAAATTAATGTTAACGAGGTCAGACTAATGTAAAAAATCTGTTTCTTTATTTAGAATGTTTACTTAACTTTGAGCTTTTTTAAGCTCAATGTAAATGTCAGACGGCCAAAGCATTTTTATAAAAATAATATGTATTAAGCTAAGACTAAATTCTTCACAGTTTAGTACCGTTTTTTTCTTATATTATTCATCGCTTTCCTATCATAAAAATTAAAACATTTCTGATTTTTATACTAACCGATAATGGGTACATTTTTATGATAATTATTTCACAAGTAACACAACAATTATTTTACAAAAATAGACAAAGGAATTTATGTTGGTCTGAAGCCCTATAACAGATCTTAAATTATTAAACATAAAAAATAAAAACGCTTGGGAATGTTTGATAAAGATGGTTTATAGAAAATGAGGAAAACAAATGCCGAGAGTTTTAACTGTTTGTATCAAAGGATAAAAGTATCTAAAATATTTTTACAAATTTTGTATAGTTTAACATGAAAGCCCTCGAGAGAGTGAAGCTTTTCCGGAAATATAAGATTACTATTTAACACTGAGGTAAATGGTTATCTCGCTAAATTTAGACATAATAAAGACATCACCTGATGATGTTTTTGGCATCGCCAAATTCGGCGAAACTTCTCGACCATCTGGCGACCTTTTGCTCAGTCCCTGTATAACCAAAGAATATTGGTATAACTGTAATTGGTACTGTAATCAAATAACTAATTGATCCGTATATATAACTATAACTGTGTATGACTTCTAGCAGTTTCGACAGATTAAAGGTACTAGAAATTCGTTGGCAGCGGGGATGAAACTATATAGAACCGGACAGAGCATCAGTTCGCAGTTTTTTGAGAGTTCACTTCGAAGTATTGAGAGATCTCCGTGCGAACTTCACTTTCTTGCCCCGCTTTGCATTGCGTTGTGTTTAACGTTCATAGTAGTTTGAAGTAGTAACTACTAATAGTGCTTCGTCTTACTGAGGAGAACTGTCCAAGTACTAAATTCTAAACTATAAAGTGTTTCTTTACACGAGTGTTTCTTTAGTACGAGTACTAAATTCTAAACTGTAAAGTGAAAAATTCTAAATCTGTAAAGCGTTTCTTTTGAAAAAATAAATTTTATCAATCTCCCATCTGTTCTGTGTGCATTCAATTCATAACGAACGCGAATGCACGCAACAGTACATTAAAAGCGAAGTCTTATCATGTGCACGAAATAAAAGTATTACTTATTCCAATAAGACAAATAAAAGTTTTTAAATATTTTACCTGTATACAATTTAAAAACTTCTGACCAAGTGTTTCTTAAAATGCTCAATGTTAGCTTGATTTCAAAACCACATATAGGTATGACGAGATAGCTGTTCTACTAATATGTCTTTTTCCAATGAATTCTCCGTATCATGGTTATCATATTGTTACGGATTTGGCTATTTATTTAGAATTGTAATTAAAATTGCTTTATATTTCTCGTGCAACGCAGACAATTTTTGAAGAGAAAGCTACGTCAAAAAAAAAGAAAAGAAAAATAAAAGAGCGCATGCATTTAATGTTTAACAGCTAAATATCTCGTAATTACTGTTACCATCTAGAAAAATCGAGAGTGTTCTTCTGATAATTAAAAAGCTTATAAAAGCCGACCTCATCTCAGTTGCTGTTGTAGTTGTAGCTGTTTAAAGCGAACTGCTGTTTGTTTACTTTATGCTGTAGCTTTACTTTCGCTGTGATATAGAATTAGTTCATCTGTTTTGAATTGAGTTTTGGTAAACGTTTGAGATATTGTGACATTGTGCGAATATCTCTGAAGAAATATTTCAGCATTTTGATTTATTTGTTGCGGAAAGAATAAATTTTTGTTAACTTTTTAACGACTTGTGCATTCAATCCATAACGAACCCGTACGCACGCAACAATATTGTATTTAATTAAATTTTAGCAATGATCCTTTGGTCTGTAATTGTTATTACGAAAATTATTTTCCCTTTTTAAAAATACCTCTGTTTAAAATGACGCTAAATCTTTTTTTTCTGGAGAGAAGGATCTTCAAAACATAATATTTCTAGCATTAAATAAGAAATCTTAAAAGAAAGAGAAAAATAAAGAATACAAACTTGAAAATATGAAAAAATGAATTTAAAAAAATCTCCGTTTTTCTTTTAACATTGTGAGAATATTTACTGATTTTATTTCAAGCGACATTTCTGTATTATGGTTTGAAACTGCAATAAAAATAGGTAATTAAGTTTAACGTGGTAAAAAAACCTCAGCCGGATGTTTTAACAAAAATAGAAACCGTGGAATCTTTGAAAACTGTAATTCTGCGGCGAAGCAGTTTACTAGACAAGGATACTGAGATAGTAAAAATTTCAAAACACGATTAAAGAGGCAGTAAAGAACAAAGAAGATCATGTTTTTTCGAAAAATTATTGTTAAAGCTTTAAGCCTAGAGCTCCCGAGGATTTGTAATAAAAAATAGCAATGCGTTTTCAATAAATTTAAAACAAGTTTCTCTAGGCTAAACGCTTACAAAACGTTTTCGATATTATCTGCGATCTTAATCGAAAAGGAGAAGCAAAATGTTACCGCGATAGAAGCCTGAAGGTTCACCATCGACCCAATGGTGAAAGCCGTTGACCTGTGATAGCTCAGTCAGGGGGTTCGAGTCTTGGAGGAAGGGCTGGCTGTATGGGCGCTTTCGTGACTTTTTTCCTATGTGTAACGTGGATACAAATCTGTTTCGTATAAAAGATCCCCCATGGGGCGTCCTTCCCTTTCCATGTACAGCTTAAATAATAAAATAATAAAATAGGGAAAATAGAAATGAGAAAGAAAGAAAATATTAAAGTAGTTAGGCTTTTTATCAAAATTCAGTAAAGTGTGAGCAAGAAATTAAAATTTTAGAAAGGTATTTTATAAAATTAATTTCATTTTTTATATAATAATTTAAAATACTCATGTTTGTTATTTTAAAGAATAATTTAATCCGTTACCAGGATTCTGGGGATTATTTCCTTTAATAATGTAAACGTCTCGGTTGGTTCGCTCGTCTTCTGCTAGTACCAGTGAATTTGCATGCATCATAGCTTCATACTGCAGAGCTCTTATATAATGGAGTGATTGTGTAAGTCAGATGTCTTAACAGTTACGATAACTTACAAACAAATGAAGGTCAAATGTTAGAAAATATATATATATTTATGCTTCATATCCTCCTCTTCGAACCTCTCCTCTGCGAATAACTAGAACTTTTCGAAACAGTCCAATGTTATCAGCCCATTCTAAATTACGTGAGGTATTGTGCAAAAACTTTCCGAATCAGCACAAATGATACCATACGATCTCCAAGACCTAAAAACATGGAGGATGTAAGCAAAGCTTCCCAAAAAAGAAATCAAAAGGATAAAAAAGAATTTTATTTAAAAAGTAGCATGGAGCACAATGGGACAGAATTCCGAAACATCCATTGGTAGGTATCCAGCGAGAAACAGACACGTTTAATAGAGGATATAATCTCCCCTGACTGCTGTGCAGGTTTCACATCGTTTATCCATGCTGATTATGAGGTTATCGATGAGCTGTTGAGGCATTGCTAACCGTTCCTCTTGTAGCGCAAATGGCAGCTCCGAAATCGTTACAGGCTATGCGTTACGTGCTGCCATGTGTCACCCTAAAACGTCTCATACATGCTGGATGGGATTTAGATCCGGAGATTTTTGCCAGCTAATCCATGCGTTCAATATCCTCATTCTTCCTCAGCAGCTCTTCGACAGCAACTGTGCGATGAGGGGGAACATTTTTGTCCATGAAGAGGAACTGGAGACCCTAGTACCTCTGAAAGGACTCACGCAAGGAAAAAGAACCTCGTTACAATATCGGACCCCAGTGACTGAACCCTCTAGGAAGATGTGAAAGTCGGTACATCTACCAAACATGACGCTTCCCGAAATGATAACTAAGGATACAAGCAAGAAATCTGTCTTTGTATGACTGGTTTCTAAAACAAAAACCAGAATATTTTCCTACAAAGCGAATGGCCTAACAGTTGGACTAAATTCAAACTGAAAGCAGATATATTCATTGCTTTGGAGTTTATTTATATTCATAAATATTTTACCAGTACTTTTTTCTACAATTTAAATTGTCTTTCTTGTGTAACGTTAACACGAAACAAATTCGTCTTCGTAACGTACTCCACAAAAACATACATCCTAAAGAAGAATCCTCGTTTGCTTTTAAATTATCAATGGCTTAGCTATTTTCCCTAATATCAACTATGTGTTACACTGCATATGGAAAAAATATAATACATAGCATTATCTTATATCAGACAGCGCTATTATTCATTTGCATCTGAGACTAATTAAAAAGTAAAAAATTTAATTCTGGCAATAAATAAATCATGAAATGTGGAATTGATAAAATATCACAAAAATAAAATCTAGCTTTCCTAAAAGACTTTGTCATAAAATATGACTTTATTTCCTTACTATATTAAGGATTAAATGGGATAATAAAGGACAGCACTGCACCCTTTTTTCCTCTGATTTTAAGTCATACGGAAAAATAAGATAGTACAGGACATATTTTATAAGAATTATTACATTCATTTAGGTAGATATTTTTTACTGTTTTTTACTTTCTTGTGCAAAGCAAAGGCTGTATTATAATTGCGAAAATTTCTGGTATTATATTTCAACGATAATATCCATTTTGAGCAGTCTCGAATCCACTTGAACGCTTTTTTGCGTGACATCTGTACATACGGACAGAATTAAGGACCCTTTTTTTCCATAATGGATTGTAAAACGGATTTAAAACGGATTAAGAAGAGATTTTTTTCATGTGTGTATTTCATGTTTATACTCATTCTGTTACCCTGCGAGCTTAGTTTTCTTATTCTTATATATTGGTAAATTGCGTATTTTTTGTTTTGAAAGTGATTCATTTATCTTATTCTTATGTTTCGCTTAAGGTTTTTATGTCTTTATTTAATATACATGCAATAATTGTAGAATTATCAGTAATTTAAAAGTGGTGCTAACCCTAACATGGCCGCCATCTGTTTACATTTGAAACTCTTAATAGAATATTGAATAAAACCAGTTTGTGCACAAGCTTCAGTGTCTTTTTCTCCGAGTGGTGCCAAAAGTGAATTAAAAATCTGTCGTCCTACCCGCTGGCCGAGTTGCTTGCTTACGCAAGCAAACTCTAATTGTAAAAATTCCTTTTATTAACTGCTTTTAACTATGTTTGGTGCTTTGTTTTTCCCTGTATTTTACAATTTTTAATGAAGAAGATTTGAACTGAATTTTGAACTGAAGATTTGAACTGATTTGAATTTTTACCTTCCCGCAAAGTGAAAACTCAATTGATTGAATGAGAAATATAGCTCTAACGAAATTCGAAAAAATAAGTTTAAATAAAACGCAGCAAAAGAATGCATAATTTAATAAGCCGTAGAAGGTAGTCATGTGGCGCTCATATCAGATATTCGTTTTCTACATTTTGCTCTTAGTTACACTCAGTAGCCTTTATGTTATGCGTGAGGTAAAACGAAGCGCTTCGTGCATCCAACCCATTTATGCACCGGGAATAAACTCCTTAGCTATCAGAGCTTGAGCCATCGAAGAGCTCACTTGCGATTATTAACTAAGATTTGCTTCAGCATATGACATTAGCTTTGAAACATATTCATTGCTATTTTTTTAAAAAATTCCAACTTAGGTATCTCATTCAAACTGGATTGGATTATTTAAATTACGGTAAAGCATATGAAAGCTGCCTTCCTAGTAGGAAGAATGCCTTCATGGAGAACTCCCTTAAAATAAATCGGCTTGTATTCATGATACAGATATAAAAACTATGAAATCCCCTATGCAGCCATCCCTTTCGCTGGGATTCAAACCCAGGTCGAAATATCAGGTGTCAGTGGTTTTGCCGTTGGTCAGCATGCCGAGTTTAGTACGCACAATGAAATTTGCAAAAGAAGGATTGCATGTCTCGGTAATTTGTATCTCGGTTCAAAATTAGTTAAATTAATATAATCTGGGTGAAACGTTTAAATGAATAATGTATCTGCAACGTAAAATAATTCATTTCATTTTAATCTTTCAGAATGCTCTATCTAATATTAATACTTCTTTATATTCTCTTTTCTTCTTCGTAAAAGAAAAGAAGTCAGTTAAATGTCCTTTTTCTCCTATTTTAAATTTAAAGAGTTGTCTTGGTACACACCGGCGATTCAAATAAAAACTTAAGAAATTGATTTGAATGTTAAAAACGTTTTTAAAGTAATTCATGATCATACAGCTGTTTATTTATTTAATACTTTTATAAAATATTTGTGCAGATAAATACGCATTTACTATTTTACTTACTTTACAAAATAAATATTTTCTATTAAAACTCAGGATTGTTCAATGAGCTTTGAATAAAAATATGAACTTTTCCAAACATTTTAAAGGTAATCTTTACTTGAATAAATATCTTATAATTAGTTTCTGCCGTTTGCAAAGAATCATTTTATTTGATCTGATTTTTCATTTGAAATTGTACGCAATCTTCCCTTTGAGAGGCAATTTTCGCAGAATTTCTATGGAGAAAGAGAACTATTTTTAATTATGCTTCAGCTGTTATTTCTGAATATGGATAATGCAAAAGATTGAGCCTATTATTTTACCCTTTTGATGAAAACCAGATTTGAAAAATTAATAACTTTTTTCCCTTCTTTTCTTGTTGAACGGTTTTCAAAGACTCATCTATGCTTGAAGAGCATATTTATACAAATTTAATCGCATACAAATTAATAATACAAATTAAAATGTACATTAAGTATAGAAAAGATGACTAAAGCCCCATTTTTTAAACCGATGATATTTTCCGCATTACATTAACGAAATAAGAGTTGACCTTATAGTTAATGTTCTTGTAGTTAATCTTGCAGTCTTACGTGCTTACGTAACCATGCTTCACTGGACTTACGTATAAGCCTAACTGAAGCGTCATAGTTATCTCTATGTATAATCTGCCTTTCCCAGGTTACTGACTTAGAAAATTGCATTTCTAGAAAAAGAACTGACTGTATAAATATGCATAAAGTATCATCTCTGCAAGATGATCTCCCTGCAGGTGTATGTGACCGCAAGCGAAATTCTCTGAAAAACATTCCTTTAATTAAATCTTGTATCAGGTTGCATTCCAACAAAATGCATGATCTATGCAACATCATTTTTATAAACAGAATGCAGATGAGTGAACTGTTTTGGAAAAGCTTAAGAGCATGAATGAAATGTCTCTTAACCCATCATTTTGCTCAAAGAAACGCTCAGAATGCATTTGACGTAATCTCAAATACATCGTTTTCCTTTCTAACACACGTGATTAAACATACTAGCGAAATTTTAATGCAATACAGGATAACTTATCTTATGGGGATGGGAATGTCTTCAAAGGAAAAAGGATTAGAAACCTAAGTTGTGGTATTAGGATAAAGGATTTTTTTTTTCAGTAAACGTCGGATTTTCTTTTCAATCTATAGGGATTCTACCAACTTTCGAGTATAACAATCTTCAAAATTATTTAATTATGTGAGTTCTTTAGAATTTAAATATTCAAGTTTAAAAAACATTCAAAATAATTTTAGAGTGAGTAAACCTTTGAGAAAGTAGTAATTTGGTGAATATATTTGTATGACAATGCATTTAGTTCATAAATGCGTGAAAGGAACAAACGAAATTTAATGATGTATGTTTTTTAATGGAAATTACATTAATTTTGATGGCAGCGTACTTTAAAATCCTTACTACATCGCTTTGCTTTTGAGCCAAGGCTGTCAAAAATTTCTTTTAATTTACCTGCTTCTTAACCTAGAATTTACAATAGTGCATTAAATCATGTTGCTTCTCTCTTACTCTGAACTTGTAGTTCAAATTGAGTACAAAAGCTGTCACCTTTAATATGAATGATCCCACATATCTCCAACACCGAAATCCTCTGATTTTTTATTATGGAATATCTGAAGAAATAGGTATAAAAAGATTGCGAATTTAAGGGATAATGTGTAAGACCCTATCATATTGTACACTCACTTCCGAACGTTAAGCACCAAGATATAAACTGCAAAAAAAATCAACAAATACTGCTTTGACACAAAATTCGGCAGGAAAGTAGCATACATATTTATGCATAAAACAAAATCAGTAATTATATACAGAAATGAAAACAGTATTAAATTTTTGTAAGTTATCAGATAATGACATACAGACTTACAGAATTATACATAAAGTGAAAGTAAATAGTATAAAATGAAAAAAAGGACATTAATAGGTTATGTGATCCCCTCTCATCTGTATACAAAGTTTACACCTTATGACCATGCTTTCAATTAGGTGGTCAACCCCCGCAGATTTAAGCAATCGCCATTCTTCTTGTAGAGGAGTTTACAGCCCATAACGTGAAGACACAGCACGGCCGAGAGCATCCTAAAGATTTTCAATGGGATTAAGGTCGAGAGAATATGCTGGCCACGCCATACGCGCAATCCCTTCACTCTCCAGGTAGTCATCGACGATGTCAGCTCTATGGGGACGTGCGTTATCGTCCATTAAAACAACGTAGGGCCAACTGCTGCAGCGTACAGGACTTTCTGGTATCGAGATGGGTTCTAGGACTTCATCTCGATACCAGACAGCCGTCAAAGAACCTCGTTTAAAGATGTGAAGGTCGGTGCGGTATCCTAATGAAATCCCTGCCCACACCATAATACTTCCGCCTCGGAATGCGTGATGTTCGGTGATGTTTTGGGACTGATTGCGTGTTCGTTGTTCACGCCATATCCTTATACGCTTGTCATCTGGCTCCAGAGCAAATCTTGGCTTATCAGTAAACATGACATTGCCCCAGTCATACACATTCCAATTCTTCTTGTAGAGGAGTTCTTCTTCCAATTCTTCTTGTTCCCGGCACCACTGTAATTGTGGCCTTCTTGATTGGACGGATAGACGAACACAAACTCGAGGTACCTGGACGTACAGTTTACTCATATGTAATCTTCGGCTTACAGTAGCTGCAGATATCGCCTTACCAATGGACGCTGTAACCATAGATGTCACAGTGTGGAGGTCGCTCTGCGATTCCGCTTGGCTACAATAGCAATATATTGATCTTCCGCGGGGGTTGTAATCCTTCGGCGGCCGGCTACGGGCCTTCGGACAACTGTCTGTGTGGTTTGGAACTGTTTCCATAAACGTGAAATTACAGAATGATGAACGCCGGAGAAAAGAGTAACATCAGTGTCCTGCTTCAATGCGCCCCATAGCACGCCAGAGCTCAGAATCTTCCATTCGTCTTCTGGAAGTCATAGAAACACGTATGTCTTGAAAACAAATTGTACGAAAGTTTTAAACACCTTCTATCAGCACTTACAATCAACTTCTGTAACCCTCCATTAAGCTGGCTTTTTATAAGACTGCTTTTTTGGCATATTTCTTGACATGAGAGCGCGATTGGCTGTTACCTAACATATTTGCATACTTCCACCTACCTCTGCAGCGAATTGAATCCTCTTCAATTCTGATTGGCTTCCGGAAATTAGCATTTTCCTCTCCGTGCTTGACGTTTGGAAGTGAGTGTATATATGTCAATGATTCTGCATATATGCTATTTTTACTGTCCCTGCGCTTTAGGTCGTCTTCATGTATGGCTGGTTAGTTAAAGTTATCACATGCATCATGAACTATTTTATTCTTTAAATGGATGAGACGATTCTGAAGGAAATATCTGTAACTAAACATTTAACCAAATCCATTTTATGATATCATATACATCCTGGGTACTTACGTAGCATGAAAGCAAAGTTTCCCAATAAAGTAGTCGGAACTGACTTATAATCCCAATGAAATATTCAAAATTCTGTGCCATTTGAAATCTGTATTATAAGAAAAGGTGTGAGGATAATTTTAAGGCGTTGATATAAAATGATGGATATTAAACTTCCTTTATCATTTGTTTGGGAAGACCAAAATGAAAAGTTTCAAGGAAAATTATCCCAAATTTGAAGAGCCATAGGTTATGGTAGTTTATCTCAAAGGAAACATTGTTTCCGATGTCACGCAAATGTGGATCAGATCAAGCCGCTCTACAGTAACACCGGTAAACCAGGACTCTATTACCTGGCGTTCTCAAGGACCGCCCTACACAGAGTATCATCCTGGCCCCCAGAGACAATCCTGGAGGCCGCGATCCAACCGGTGAAGCCGACGAGCCCCACTAAGTCGGGATGCAGCGTCATGCAGCATCACACGACTCCCTCCTCTGACGACCAACGAAATCTGACAATATAGCTCCACCACAGACAGAGGAACAGACACGACAGTACCAGTACGGTCCCTGCCAAGCCTGAACCTACCTAAGAATAAACTCGGGCTCTAGTTCTGTGAAGTCAGCTTATATATCCCTGTGGTTGAGACTGTCTAAGTACAGATCCTAGCCAGTACTTCCCAGGAATTCTCCTGAGTCAACCCATGGGGGTACAAGCAGCTCTACAAATGAGAGAATACCCCGGACAACAGACTGAGGGTATCCCACCTATCTTTACCTAACATCAGCCTTTCGAGGAGCCTTTTTGCTCGCCGTGTATTGAGTACTTCCTAGCCGCGCAGACATTATAAGCTTAAAAACATCCATGCCTTTTCTAGGATTCGAATCCAAACCTGTCGACACGACAGTCAACGTCACTAACCAGTATACCGGCTGGATGGCTGAAGTAATAATATAGACAAAATACAATATTTAAAACACTTTTTATATTAATTTTATTGCAACTAGCTGCAAAGAACACATAGTTGAAAACCCTTTCCATAACGCTAAATTCTAAAGGTGAAATATGTTTACTTTTTACGTTTGAATTAACTCCGAGGCATTTTTATATTTTGGAAATGTATTATAATCTTAAATCTAGGATAAATCATTAGAAAAGAGAAAGAAATGTCATTATTGATAAATTTTTGCTAAATAAGAGAGAATTTTTTAATTAAACGGCAAAGCATTTTACTTAAATACATAAAAACAACAAAATAATCCGTCGTTTAATAATTTTGTCAAATTTCCTGCTAACAATTATAAACCTAATCCAAAATATCTAAATGTACTGTTGAAATATATGCATCACTAAATATATGCGTCACTAAAATTCAGATAAAAATGGTGTATAAGAATAGCGGTAGGAAAACAATATTGCTTTTTCGAACATATGTTTAGTACATTTACCGTACTGCCCACATAATTTAGAAGTATCTTAGCAGTTGTACTATAAAGTAACTGAAAAACCCATGAGTATTCGTATGATAAAGTTATTTTATTAATCAAATCGAAGTTAATTTGACTTTATATTATATTTAAATAATTTACATTTAGATTAAATAATTTAGATAGAAAAATCTGTTTTTGCTGCGCAAAAGGAACAACAGAATTCTTATTATTACTGTCATTTCTATTGCGGAGAACTGTTATTTTTAACCCAAATCTTTCATTCTTCAAGATATCAACCTGAAACTTTGGTCTCAATGTCTCTACTTAAAGCATTCTAGCAGGCAATTTTTCAGCATGTTCTAGCGTAATTTGTTTCTATCCAATAAGTAGAGTATCTTACGGCTCTTTCATGTTCCAGAGCTATAATTTTGGATTTTCTTGTCAGGTTTAATCCAGCAGAAAGCAATATCAGTTAAGCCCAGCGTCAGGAAAGGTCATTTCCCAATTTTCAGTTCTTCGAATCTTTCTTTCACACGAAGTCAATTTTTAAATACCTTTCAAAACATTTATCTTCCTAAAAAAACATATCTACAAATATCAGTTCGTTAACGAAGCTTTCAATGAAAACGTGATGCTCTATGCATAATGCGCGGAGGAGCAATAATCATTCGAAAAAGCAGAAAGTAGTGAAAATAGAAAAGTGTTTTAACGGTACTTTAAGAAAATTCATGGACTTTACACGGGCGAACAAATAAATGGATTTTCTTTATCACAGTAGATACTCGACGTCCCAATTTACAATTTTCATGTTAACACATGGCTGAAAACCTACCTGTATACAACTCCATCTTTAACTCTGCACATAGTTCGTGGACACTGTTCATTATGTTTGCGTCTTTTGTGTTAACGCCCTGTATTTCTAGAGCCTGTAAATTGGTTCGAACTTTGCTTTTTAAGAAGTACGATTATGTTTAGAGTTTTAAAATAATGAACACCGTACTCTTGCCGAGAAATGCAAGTGTTTAGCTTGGATGATAATGAAATGTGTTGCTTTAGCACAATAGTTCAGAAGAATATCATTGTCATTTCTCGAACAGAATGTGTCGTTAGCCGTTCGGATAAAAATCACGGTAAGCTGTGCCTAGGCATTATTGAATGTCGGATGTAAAATAAATGTAGAATGAATTTTCAGTTTCTACTGTTCTCGTGAATTTATGAAGCAAGTATGCCCGTCAGATTGGCTAACATAAGAGATAAGCAGCATACATTTAATAAACAAGACGGAATTTCTTCATCTTCTTCTATGACGAATTGTGCGAAGCTTCCTCATAAATATGCTCCAGCCGAGATAAAATATTTAACTACTAGCTCAGAATGTCGATCAAAATGCGAGTTCTAGATCGGTTCAACTGAAGTACTTCTAGACGTTTTTTAGCTTCATTCAGTGACGCTGAGCATACGAATCTGTAACAGCATCAAACCAACACAGCAAGTCATCCGACTATTATTATCTGCATTCAAGATGGTATAACATATCCATTACCGTTTCTGTGGCCATAAATTATTACTACAGATCGAATGCCTCAAAGTTGTCTATTTAATTTTAAACTTAATGTATGATGAAAGAAAACAGATATTTCGAAGAATTTTCGCAGAAAAAATGTGGATGCGTTATCAAGAAAATCGTATACAAAAAAGAACAAATACCGCTCAAACGTCAAGTGAAAATATGAATTTGAAGTCACAGTGGTCAAACAAGTTAACGCGAGCAACATAAATCAATCTCCAGAGCAATGAAAATCTCAGAAACTTTCCGCTGGATGATCCTGAGTTCATTTCTTAATATAATGAATGAAAATACGTAATAAACAGAACAGAAGTCTAGAAATAGCATACTTTAATCTAAGAACAAAAGGATATTGGGCTTTATAATGTTCATATTATTTTTATAATTGAATTATATGCTGTCGATAGGAAGTCGACAACGGGTAGAGTGTCAAATTACAACTCAATTTTCGAAAATCTTGAGTGCCGTACGCTTCATTACAGCTTCAGTATAACTTTACTGAAGATTGTTTAGGTGTTACAAAGACACTGCATAATGTTGTTCGTGAATGTTTTGTCTATAGAAAGAGACCAAAGAATATGTGGGAAATTATGCAAATTTGCGATGTATATTCGGTAAAAAAAACCCGCAAACGTGCTTCTACTCAAGTTCTTTGCATTAGAAAAGGAAGAGGAACGCAGCTGTTCACAGCTTTCGCGTAGAGACCGATTGAGCATAAGGATGTTTTCCAATCAAGGCATAGTGAGTGTTGTTACTAGCCTAACTGGAATCAAACTGGCTTGTTTAGTATCATTTTCGAAGAATATGGTACAGCTCGCCTCATTCGCAACAGTGTCATATACTGAGACAAGCAAGTTAAGCTGACAGTGTTAATCACAGCTATGAAAACCACTAACATCATGAATCGTCTAGGCTGGCATCGATTGTGTACATGTGAGATTTTCGGAAAATCTGAAGAAATCTATTCGTGCTCATATCACAGCTGCGTATCTCAAAATCCTCAGTTAATGATATCGTATACAAACGCTTGTGACAATGGTGTTACAAACTTCGTAACTAAACTTCGTAAACTCTATTCTCTTCAGCCCAATGATGCCTACCTCGGAAGCAGTTGGTTGAGCTTATGCTGGAATGTTCCATTATTGACACCGAACACTTGTAGAGACTTTTCTAATGAGGCCACATTTCTTATCTCTGGTAATGTTAACAGGCATGATTTCAAATGTTTTGGAAATGAAAGCCAACATGCTATCATCCGAACATGATAACCGGAAGAGGAATGTGTGGTGTGTAGCTGATAAAGACTGGAATAATTAGACTATTAATCTTTATGGAGCTTACGGTGATTTTGGCCACGTACCTAGATACGCTGAAAATTCACTCCATTCCACTGTTGCTACCTGAAACCATTTGTAGCAGGATGGAATCTCTCCATATTTCTGTTGTTCTTGAATGACTCACTGACCTGCAGCTAGCTGGGAAACACGGACCTACGCCATGGCCACTGCGTTTCCTAAATTTACCCCCTTTAGATATTTTCTGTGGGGACTTGTGAAAAAAAATAGTGTATCGCACGTCTGTAACCGATATTGCAAACTTAAATGCCTAGCTTATAGATGTGGTATGACTGGTCACATCTGTGATCTTTTCGAACGTGTGGAATGAATCACAGTATTGCCAGTACATAATCCGAACTACAAATGGCGCTCTCACTGCGGTGTACTAATGATTCTTGAGTAATTCTTTCCAGCTGTATAAGCCCCGATTCAGTGAACACCTTGATTTCGAATATATGTGCTTTCTTTTTTATCACTTCATTCTCAAGATACTACGTAATTATATCACGTTTAGATCTGAATGACTTAAAAAGCTTGATGAAGAATACAATTCTTAAAAAGTGACAGCAAAAGTTATAGGCTTCAAAAATGCATGAGAAATAATAACTGTACATGCATTCATCGCAAAGTTCAACTATTTCGCCCTCAAGGTTGAGATATGCTATGACAAAATAAGGGGCGTGTTTGCTTACATTAGCTCGTGGTATAACTAGAATGTCTCTGAATTACTTCACCACTTCATTTCGTCGATTTTTAAATGTCATGGTTGCAACATCCATCCGTGTGTATTCTCCCGCGTTTTTTAACTTCATATGTGGTATTGAAAAATATTATCTGGTGTGACCATTGCTAGACGTATCCAACCGAAACTTGCCGTGATAACCCTTCCTCAGTGCATGGGGTAATTTTAATATTTCATCTTCACTTCATTCGAAGTTGTATCATTGTTTTAAACATAATGCAACTATCTTTGAGCGCCTATGTAAACAATTTCGAAACTAGGCCTCTTTATATTCCAAAAGTATTAATATTCATCCCTTTATTTCACACAATCAACTTGTTTCTGACAATTTTCTATCGGATTAACACCTGAAAGACATGCGATAGTTTCCTTCCTTCTGCAAAAAGTCATAAACTGTTCGTCTCTCAACCAGGCAGCTATCAGCATCAAAGCTCTTTTTGCTGTTTTTTGACACTTTGATTCACGACGAATGGTATTGTCTTTTCTAACAGAACCGGATCAAAGGTGGGTCAAGTGAGACCCTTGCTTTAGATGAAGGACTGATAAGGGAACTAAATTTAACAAAAATTCAGAAATTCATTTTGAAATACTTGTAATTAATAAGAATTAACTCTGAAATACAAAAAGAAGCATCTTTTCAAAATATCATATTTAAAGTAATAAAAATTTGTCAGCACGGTTTGCAGTAATTTAAATGTTTTATGTTCTTGACACAGCATTTTATTTTTGATAGTATGTGGGAATTCTTCTGATTTCCATTGTTCAACTTTTGCAGCCGTCTGTCGAATCATCCTGAAGCAGAAGAAGCCGAAACAGTAGTTTTTATCACAGAATGCGTGACCTAAAATGAAACTCAAAACGCTGCAAGATGCTTGCTTGTTAGCTAGCGGAAACTGTGTAAGCGTAAATTCGCCTTAGCCTCAACTTAATGAGTTTATACTACGTGATCGGTGAGATCATGTCACCTTTTTCCTTTTACTATGAAACGCCCTATGATCATTTTACGTTTTATTATTAACCCCGCGTTCTACGACAAACAAATAACTATTTCTATGTGTTTTAATGCCTCTCATGCTTATGTCTACAGTTATGCAAATTCGTTTAACTCACCAGACTGTATAGCAGCGCAGATGCGGAACCGTCCTCTCTTTCTTTCTTTTTCCCCTATTTTTTTTAATTTACTACGAGTGCATGAAATTCGAATTTTTTTTTGGGGGGGGGGCAGACGACTAAAGTTCTGCTCTTTTTCTTTTCGTGTGTATGTGTATTTGGTATATATTTAATTTAATTTGTCTATACAAGAATTTATATTATTACACATATAGGCAAATATCATTTTAATAAAACTAGTATATTAATGCTACGCTTTACAGTAAACCTGTATATTTATATATTTAATTTAATATTTAATTTTCTTCGCTACCTGCATTTATATATTTAATTTCATTCAATTATAGACAAAAAATAAGAAACTTAGAACCAAAATCCCAAAGACACGAAAGAAATGAAATTCAACAGTAAAATCCAAAATTCTTAATAAATATGCAAAGAATATTTTCAACCAATTCTTATTAAATCAGAAGAATTCCCGAAAGCTACAGGTACGTGAAATACGAAAAAATGCAAAATATGTAGGAAGAGGAATGCAATCAAAATCTGATTCATTATCAAGAGGAGGTAGTTCCGATTCAACTGAATCTCTCCCCCTAGGAAAAACACTGCGCATTCAAAATTAGTTGATGAACGATTCTAAATTATTTAATTATAACGATTAACCCAAAAATTCTGAACTCCTCCTCGACTAGGAGGAATTCCGAAAAGGAAATAAAAATATATAAAAACAAATCCAAATGAAATAATTCAATGCCCAATAACGTAAAAGAAAAATAATTAGACACAATTTAATGAAATTGAAACTAAACTTAAATTGTAATAATATAGAATATACATAAAAATGAACAGAAAATTTTGATTTTGGAAATTACTATTAAACGAACAGAGGAACAAAAGACAGAAATTCGAAAAAAGACGTCAATATTAGCCAGTTTGGGGGCATTGGCGAAACAATTTGGCGATGGCAAGTTTGAAACCTTCCAAAATGTGAATTAATAGCGAGTAATTTTCAATATTTTTAGATTTGAAAGCATTATAGTGATGCTAGAAAGAAAAAGGGGAAAGAAAGGAAACAGAGGTTAGAAAAGAAAAATATCTTCACGTCATAGGCTTATCATGACGACTTGGAATAGGATAGGTCCTTTATTAATAAAAGTATAGTCAAAACAAATTGTACAGTAGTATAAATATATAAAAATTATTCTACAAAATACTTTAAAACCTCCATCTTTATCATTCTCTATCTGAGAATCTCAAATAAAGAAGATTGTTAATAATTAATGATATTAGCAATTAACTGAAAGAATAATTTATAGCATTCAACGATTAAGTTAAAGAATTTCATTAAAATAAGGAATTCGAATTTATACGTTAGAAGCATTTTAATGCTGCCAACTACTATTACTAATGTGAAAAAGTTTCAAGTTTAAAACATTGAAATACGTTAGATCTTGCCAACAAAAACTATCAAGCATGGCTATTCTTTCTAATAATGTGAAATAGGCAATCAAGTGTATTATGAAAAATACCAAAATTTTTGAAAGAAAAATTAGATAACCAAAATTAGTTGAAATTAATAAAATGTTTTTGGCGTTAATAATATTACAGTTTGTACTACTCTAATGTTATTTGCTGTATTGATTCAGTGAGTGACTGATTGCGCCGCTGAGATGGCTTCCGACCACGAAGGTGAATCAAACGGGATTATATACCATCTTGAAGAGAAAATCTACTTTTTGTCGAAACGTGGACAGATCAGTAATAATAATAATAATCTAGTAGTATACAAATTATACCAAATTTGAGCAGCATTTGCAATGTACCAATTCTGTATTACAAAAATTACGTTATAAGACATATATTGCGTATATATATACAAACTCGATTTCAAAATATAAGTAAAATCAGCTAACTTATTAAATTAATATGATACTACAGAAGTACGTTTCAAAATAATACAGTATTGTACATACGTAAATGCGAATATAATATAATAACATATAAATACATGAAACATATATTAGCAGATAAAACATTGCAAAACATTACTGTGATATAAGATTCAAATCAATTTGCTAAGAATCAGTACATAACATCAGATTTGCATGTATTATCTGCTATATACTGTACTGCTTTTCTAATAATATAATGTCTTCTTGTATAGAAAGAAATTATTGTTACTAATTAATATTAATTTTTCACGAGGAACTAATTCTACCTTACTTAGGAATAAGGAATGAAACGTATACAATAAACGTGTATTTTGCTAATATTTATTGATACTTTAAGACTTATTTTCTAAATCCCAATAAGAGGAAAAATGGTGTGCGTGTCATATAATAATAAATACTTGCCAAATATTACAGCAGTTTGCGTATGAAACCACTATACTATGAGCTACAGTCAAGTGCATGAGCATGTGAATTCAATACAGCTATATGTGTATGAAGCTAATATAATGACAGCTATAAAATTTAACATCTATACATTGAGGAAATTTTTATACAGAAGAGAAACGAAGCTTATTCCCTGCATTTGGGGAGTAAAACGTAAATACGAAAAATGGTACACAGTGCTGTTTTTTTCTAATCTATGTATTGTTAATGTTTCTTCCTTAACTAAAGAGATAACGTGCTTGTCCATTAGCGATCGAGTAAATACAAAATAAAACTAATTACAATTTATGGTAGCATTTCGTAGAGAACTATTATTAACTTTTACCAAAAAGGTATTTTTAAAGTTTTTCATTTTAAAACATTAATTTAACTTCGGATGTAAAAAGTACGACTAAAATTTATGTGACAGGTATAGTATTGTGATTTAAAATAGTAGTTATATTTGTCAAACATAAATGTACAAATACAGGTAACTTCCATCTTACAAAAGGACACATGTTTCAAGTGAACAAATACCTAGGTATTTTTCATCTTAGATATTTTCATACGCGATAGCACCTTAAGCGTACTTCCTTAAGCAGCTTGCATTCAAGGAATTCGTCTATCCAAATAAATAACCTAATTTAACCTTAGGAATACAATCTTTGAACCGGCGAAACAACTTTCGGTCTAAATAGGTTCATATATATTACATTTTCCTGCACATGTTTCGAAGGTTTGTTTTCTAGCATTTCTTACCTATTTTGTTTCACTTTCTATTTCTTACACAATTTCATTTTTTAGTTAATAAAAAAAAGTTTATATTAGACTTGCATTTCTTCTAAAGGCATACATACCTTTATGCGTTCTGTTTCACTTTCAAACACTTTATTCACTAAAAATCTTCGAGTGGATCTCATTCTGATGAAAGATTCCAAACACCAACTTCTTAAATATTCTTAGACTTAACTTCTGCTTCTCTAGATGCTCAAAAGCACGCAGCTTTAATAATTTCTCGTTATTTATTTATTTTTTCCATGTTTCGCAAAACGCGCTTGGTTTCCTTTTGTTGTACAGCATTATAGAACTCGTAAATAATATATATATATATATATATATATTTCCTGTTTTTCGCAGACAATATCTTGTTTACGTTTGCAAGGAGAACATAAAAAATACATTCTCTAAAAAAACATGTTTATTCATTCAGAAGGCTTAGTGTATTCCTTAGAGAAGTTTTAATGATTTTAGCGTGCTTTATCACACACTCACTTTGCATCTATGCAGATTATATTTATTGTCTGTACTTTACAGTTTTAATGCCTGTTTTTCAGCTACTGCAAAATTCAAACATTTTATAAAATACTTTTTCAGTCATTATAGATTTATTATATGGAGACCAAAGTTTTTATGCTGGTATTTTTATATTCTGTTCGAAGTTCTCGTTTTCTAAATTGAACACATTTTCAAGCATGAATTGTAGTTTTCAAACACGATGCTTTATTACTTTAAAACAAGCATCATAATAATTATTTCTATTTCAACATTTAAAAGGTTAAGCATGGTAACCTACCTAGTTAATGGATTTCAGAGGGTAACTGATTAAATGAAAACCACAATTTAATTTAAAGAAAGACCTTTTTTTATCTATTCTTATTGAGGCAATTATGTTACTGACAGAATTTATTTCTGAAATCGATTACTTCGAATAAATAATAATAAAAATATTAAACTTAAGTCTCCTTATACAATTAATTATGAAAATTGCTTTGGGTTTCAAAGTGACTAAAGCGCAAAGCAAATGGCAACATCAGATTACTAAAAAAAAATTACAAATAAAATTTTCTGTAATCTCATTCGTTTTTGCTTTACGCTCTTGAATTTATTTTCTTCATTGAGCCTTTCACATTAACAACGGAATAATGGTATCAAATCTCTACTGAAGTGATAGCGTATTCTTCAGCAAATAGGTTTTGAAAGCAAACCTAAGAAATAACATTTAGTTTATCTTCTATCCAAGCAATATATATTATTCATCCCTATTGGCTGCAGAATGAGGATCACGAACAAGCTGCCTGTACATGAGATCCCAGACATATTTAATAAGTGACATATCTAGTGAATGTGCAGTCCAAGGCCGAAGAGGTAACTTTCTTATTGAGTAGAAGGTCTTGAACATTTTTAGCAACGTGTTCGCAGACAATATCTTACTAAAATGCACCTCTGGGAATGCTTTGAACGAAAAGTATGACTTCAGGCTTTAGAACCTTCCTGAGGTATGGGTTTTTGGTGAGGATACTTTCAGTTCTTAGAAGACGATACCATAGACACAATGGCATCCATCCATCATACACAATGGCATCCCAGACAATCGTTCATTATAACGCTAGATAACTCACTCTAGAAAGTGGCATTCACCCCTATAATGCTACAACGCAGTCGCAGGAAATGATGATCTGTTGTCAATCGGCAGGCCAATGGCTGTGTTTATGAATCCAATGTAATTGCAAACTTCGATGATTTTGCTTGCGAAGAATACTGCGCATACGAATGCAACTATGGCACAATAGTTCCAAGCAAACACAACTATTAAACACGTTTGTAACAGATATAGCTTTCGAGGATGCATGACTTTATGCTGGTTACGGAAGACAGAACAGGTTTAGAAGAACGGGCTCAGTGTGGACGGAACATTTTCTCAAAATCTGTCTCAAGCTGATGATCTCAATCAGTAATACGATTAAGACCAGAGCTCAGTAGGAGAATGTCAGTCCACACAAGCGCTATCACTCTGGAATTCAAATCATTTACATATCATATCTTGCTAAGTACACTGGTGTGCAAAAATTAAGGACGAGACGGTTTTTTCAATATAACTTTGTACAAAAGCTTTCCAAATCAACACATTTAATACCGTAAGATCCCCAATACGTAAGGACATGAGTAAATGTAAGCAACACTTACTAAAAGAGAAATCAGAGGGATAAAAAGAAGCTTTATTGAAAAAGTAGCATGGAGCGCAATGCGACTGAAGGCCAAAACATCCCTGTGATGGGTGTCCAGCAAGAAACATCCGGTCTTTAATAGGGGATATGATCTTCCCTGACTGCTAGGCAGGTTTCACATCATTTGTGCATGCTGGATATGTGGTTGTTAATGAGCTGTTGAGACACTGCTGCTCGTTCCTCTTGTAGCACCAATCGCAGTTTCGGAATCGTTACTGGCGATAAGTTACGTGCTGCCACGGGTCTCCCTAGTAAGTTCCGTACATGCTTGACGGGATTTAGATCCAGAGACCTTGCCGACCAATCCATGTGTTCAATATCTTCACTCTTAAACAGCTCTTCGACAGTAACTGTGCGATGAGGTGGAGCGTTGTCGTCCATGAAGAGGAACTGAGGACCCATAGCCCTTGTGAAAAGACGCATGTAAGGAAGAAGAACCTCGTTACAATAGCAGTCCCAGGTGACGAACCTCCTTGGGAGATATGAAGGTCGGTCCGGCTACCAAGCATTATGTCTGCTCGAACGAGAACTCCGCGACCTCCAAAACAGTCCCTTTTGATGATGTTGAAGGGGTTATTGCGTGTTCCCCGCTCTGTCCAGATGTGTATGTGTCTAGAATCGCAACTCAGACTAAATCTGCTCTCATCTGTAAAGAGTACTCGTCCCCATTCATTGTCTCTCCAATTCCGGTGTTCCCGGCACCACAGAGAACGCCTTCTCCGATGGGCAGGCGTTAGAGGTACACACCGTACAGGGCGTCGTGCAAACAGACCACCACCGTGCAGTCTTCTGGCCACGGTAAAACGCGATATCGGTCGTCCAGTCGCCTGTGTCGTGTGTCTAGCGATTTCTCCCGCTGTCTGCCGCCTGTTTCTTCTGGCCTGTAAGGCAATATACCGGTCATCTGCGGGTGTGGTTCCTCGTGGACGACCACTACTAAACCCCCGGATAGCTGTTCCTGTAGTTTGAAATTGTCTCCAAAGTCGTGAAACGATGCTGTGAGCAATTCCGAACTCTGCAGCCACACTTGTCACACTGCGGCCTTCCTCCAACTTCCCAATGATTCGACCTCGGGTAAAAGCATCCAGATGTCGTCTAACAGATTGATTATTCTCCATTTCTCGCTGAGGCAGCAACTCGGTGTGATTTTAACTGCTATACGGCGTGCAATCTCTTTGCCAGAAATACTGATCTTACACCGACAACATGCTTTATACTACTCAGACACTCCCCCATTACGTCTACCTGCATATCTGCGCATGTGCTACCGTACATCACCTTACTTAATCTCTTGATTGGTCTTTCTGTCCGCTCTGCCTCTTCGTTCAGCTGATATGTTAATTTTTCGACTTCGTCCTTAATTTTTGCACACCATATAAGTTTCAGTTTATTCACATGATTTTATTTAAGTGTTCACATTTTGGAAGCAGGAGTGTACGGGATAAAATATACAAACTAAATGAACATAATAAAAGATTTCATCTGCAGTCCAGCCACGATTTATCCATTCCAGTTTAAAAATACCCCAGGATTAGTGTAGTGGTCAGCATACTTGACGCGTAACCGAGAGGTCCGTGGTTCTATTCCCGGCTAGGTCATTGCTCATTTTTCATCTCTTCCGCTTCTAAATAACCTAATGACTCTACAAGCTTATCATGAAGGGAAAGCGAATACAGGATCGTACTAATCTGAAAGGGAAGGTGTATTAAATGAACCAGATCAGAGCCTAAGCTTTGAAAAAAATAACGCTTAACAACGTGAAAGGAAATATTCAGTAAACATTGATCTGGAAAGAGCGTTTTAAAATAATTCATGCTCTTTAAAAAAAGCAATAATCATTTAAAACGCAAAATATAACAGAATTGTATTGATTATAATTTGAACTAATATTTTCATGCATTTAAGTTTAAAATATGAAATAAGTTAAGTAAAAATTAAAAGCATAATTTTTTAACACGTATTGTGTTTGAAATCGAATTAAAAGACATTCCGGATCATCCGTTGATTTTTGTCAGTCCCTTACAATAATTTTTGCTAGTCCAGTCGTTAAATTGATGTTTGACTAACCTTATGAACTATTTGCTGCGGAGAACGGGAAAAACTCGTTGAATCGGAGATAGGGAGAAGCTCTTTGTTTGAAACATCCTAAGAAAGATTATGTGCTGTTTATTTAATATTTCTAAGCAAAACACATATTGCTTTAGAGGATTTCCTTCGCTTATTCGTTATATCTATTCTATTATTCCCTCGCTTATTCTTTATATCTATTTACACTGTCATCAGGTTTGCTACTCTAATTTTATGCCTGCCATAGATTTCTCTCAGAATTCTTCTTCCGACTAGATTTTGTAGCATCAGGCAGCTCTTCAAACATTTTTTTTTTACAAATATAGCATAACTGCAGCATCTCGCATAAAACTTCATGCTTATGTTACTTTTTCCCGATATTCAATTGGTATTACCAGTATAAATGTTCTCCCTTTTCCCTTTTCTTGATGTTTCGGTCATCTTATCATCGGTAGTCGTTCCATTTATATACTGAGATAGCGCATGGATGTAAATAACTGAACTAGAATAAGCCTCATCACCTAAAACTTCACGTACATTTCTCAAATTAATTTTTACGCACCGAAATAGTTATTTCATAATGTCTTTAAAATAAATTAATTAACAAACTTTCCAGCATTAAGCTTATTCACATGAATTTATCTCTGACAGCCAACACTTTTACATTCACATTATCACAAACTAATTATAGGGCGATTAATTATAATATAACACACTCCGTATTTAAATCTTTAATAATCAAAATCACATATAGCCTGAACGGGGAATCTGTCATGTGTAATCAATGAACAATGGGGTAAAGAAATGACTGAATGCATTTCATAACAATTAATAAGTGCAAAGAAATATTATTAAATATGCAATATATAAAATTAGAAATCAGGGTTTAAAAAAGAGGTTATCATGTGAAACTGAAATCATGCGTGCAATAAAATTATAAACTAAAACATAACTTTTGCAAATAACATTGAATCCAAAATCTGCGTGATAATTATTAAATTTTCGTATTCCACTTTGGTAAAATTCGCTAGATATCACTAATTTAAGGTAAGCATGGGAAGTTGCTATTTATATTTGATCAGATTAATGTACAAGGACAGATGTAAAGACGTGTATGCGATATAAAAGCTGCGAAAGATCCAAAGCATGGTATCATTCATATGGCTAATACGTTTTTTCTTTTTATTATTAATTTTTACGTGTTAAAGTTCTTTATTAAATATCACTTTCTTCGCACTTACACCATATAAAATTCAATTTAACAGCATAATCACAAAATATTTAAAAACAGCATATAGCTTTAAATTTCACGATAGCGTTAAGAATTGCTATATGTACTTTTATATTCGCTATGTTATTTCTTAAACAATTAACTAATGGCGCAACCAGCCGCTTAAAGTAGTTATCATAAAAAAAGAAAAAAGTAGATAATGATTATAATGAATCTAGCTAATGTCATTTCATAAAGTTGTTTAATATTTTTAATTAGGCATCTCAGGATTTTAATGCAGGTTCATTTAAATCAATAACATTAAAAAGCAGAAAAAAATATTCTTAAGATCTGTGTTTATTGCTTCTAAGTCTCTTACTCTATGATCTTCATCTAAATTAAATTTGAGAGTAACTTAGGCTTTACTAAATGGCAACAAACTGGTGCGTGAACGATAGAAGTGCTTTATTTCCGGCCACAGCAGCACATTGCTTTCATAGAGCCGAGTTTGTTAGCTAAAACTGAAAAATAAATATTTTGCGTTTTTCCGAATGGCAACAATCTCGCGTGCTGGAGATTAAAATGTTTTGCTTCGACTAGTGTGGCCAATGCTAGCTTTCAAATAGTTGAGTTTGTTAATCAAAAATTCACTTAAGATTTATAAAACTAATTCGAAATGCAAAATTTGCGCTTCCATTTGCACATGTTCTGGTGGAGGACTATGTTATTCAGAATTGGATGGCTCTGGGTACTACTATTTTTTGCAACGCAACGAACATACATACCTGCAGATTTTTCATTACTTAATTTCTTTAAAAGTAAAATAGGGCGATAAAATGTAGTGGCAACAATTTGAAAAGTGATACGCTATTTATAATGAACAAAAGCAAAAACCCATTTCGAGAATACTAGCCTCTTTTGGGCTAAAAATTATTTTAATTAAAAAAATAATATTGAATAAAGTTTTCAATGGCATATATATTTAATTGATTTTATAGATGGCTATAATTGTTTGGAGATGACTTATTGCGCATATGTAACTTAATTAGGCTTTAGACAGAAGTATAACACTTGCAGATGTAGATGTCGATTCAGCATAGTTTTATTATCGCATAAAGGTAATTCTTTATACGCAAAATCTGATTCACACATCATTATGGGCGTAATGTGCATACCACATTTTTGGAAGTTTTCTCTCATCTAATTTTGATTCTTATTTGGAACGAAAAAAAATAACATCTCTTCGAAGTATTAAAAACGTGGTTCCGACCATTTGTATTTTTATATAACTAGGAACGACTATTAATTTCGTTTTGGCATTTTGCGTTGATTCACTAAAAGCGTTGTTTCACTTTCAAATTGCTGCCACCAAATATTATCGCCCTGTATTATATTTAAAGAAATTCAATCTACATGTTATAGCAGTCCTATATGCAAAATTTCAACGTACGTACGTACGTACGCCCAGATACCATGAAAAAAATCTCTTCTGAATCCATTTTAAATCCGTATTATAATTCGTTTGGGGAAATCTGACACTGAGTCCTTTGTTCTGTCCTTGCGTAGAGATATCAGGCAGAAACATCATTAAATTGCATTCGACTGCGGTCAAAATGGATATTTTCTTTGAAATATGGTATCCGGAATTTCTCGTGATTACAATACTTCCTTTACTTCGTACAAGGAAAACGCAACGGCACCTAGAGTCAACAAATTTTGAATTACTTCCATCCGAACATGGGCACCTGGAAGCTCGAATTCGTAATATGAAATTTGTTTTATTGTCTATTTCATATTTTGTAAAAACAAAACATTTGTGTCCCCAGCGATTATCCCAGAGATTATCTATTCGAAATTCTAAAGATATAACACCCATTTTGGTGTACTATAAAATTTTAAAGTTTTTCAGACTTTTTTATATATTTATTTTTTTACCTTATTTTTGAATATATTTAATGCGTTATTTTTTTCAAGTATGAATTCGCAACTAATATACGATGCTTTACTTATTTTTACTGCATTTAAAGTACATTTCGTTTCATGAAAAAAGCCTAGATCATTATTTCTCAAAACCTTTTTTGGTTTGTCGTACAGTTTAAGAAACAAAACTGAATTTTCTGCTCACCTCTCTAGAGTCGGCATCTATATATTTTAAAAAGATACGTAAAAAACTAGAACAATACTGGATAAGGAAATGAAGAGAAAACTTACTGTAACATTCAACTAAATAATATTACGAATAAGAAACGAATTAAACTAGTAGTAAAATTAATTTAATGAGAAGATGAGCTTCAAGCACTTCGTCATCATTCGGCTCAATTTCTGTTAACAGCATCCTCAAATCTCAGTGATCAGTTTTCTATAACCGAATTCTTTTTTCGTAACTCTTAGAATTGATACTGCTCTTAACCCGTTTAACTAAATAAGAAGAATGGAACACTATGAAGAAACTTTAGTTCAATATTCCGTAAACTCGTGAACCAAGATAAAATACAATTCCAAGATATAAAATAACTTTTAATTGTAAAGAAATTCAAATTTAAATCTCTGATTTGCTCTTAATAGATTTTTCTAGCCTTAAAGATTCTCCTGTAATCACACAGGAAAATGGATCCCAGAGCCAGTTGTATATATATAATTTTAACGTAGCTTGAAATAGTTTCTTAAAATCTTAAATCCAGAGTTTCCAAACATTGGCAACATCCGCTTGTATGTTTATCATTTGGTCCTACAATTGATAAATTCGGCTAAGTTCGCCTAGCCCTAAGTTTACTTTTATGCATCTGAAGTTTTTCTCAAACGCAGAAATGACACTTCGGTTTCCTATTATATTAGGTCAGTATCTTGGAGTTGAAGGTTCAATTCTTTCAATTTATTGAACAAAACTGTCAAACAAAACAACAGAGGTCTCGAACTCAAATTGCATGAGGAACGAATGCACGATTTGAAAACAGCTGTCGAGCCAATTTCTTTTAACAAAATAAAAAATTACTTCAAATAAATTTTTAATTTCTCTTATTAGCTTGTAATACTTGCTTAATAATTTTTCAGTGTGACAGCTGAAACAAGTGCAGGAACCAGACAGAAGAAGGGTTAAAAGAACCCAAAGAACCCTTTATTTAATTTTTTCAATTTCACAATGCTTCGACTTGACGCTAACAGACTGCGCCTTGCTCTGGCGGTAGCTCAACTAACAAGAAATAAACTTAAAATTCAAAGATATTAACACAACATTAGACTTTTCCCCGGGGCTCATGTATTCCTGTTACCAAAAACTGCGTTGAAGTCTCGTGGCAACAAAGTAAAAGCAGTTACGCCAGTTTAACCAGCAATAAATGCAGAAACAGAAGCTCAAGCTACAAAGGTACAGTGCTTGCCCACTCTTTTCTTTTCTTTCTAGAGTTCAGTATTTAAACCTTTACTCCTAATGGTGCAATTTATATACCTTCAAACGCGCTACCAAATTTAAATATCCTGGCATTGACAATTAGATAAAGAAGGCTTACAGGAAAGACACTTAACTGGTTAGTGAAAATAAATATAAATCTCTACAAACAAAACGAATTTTTTAACAAAATAAAAAATACTTTAAGTAAATTTTAAATCTTGGTAATTAACTATTTATCAAAACATACATAAACAGTAATAATGATATCGCAAGGAAAAAAATTCAAATTAGTATTAATTTTCTATCTGAAATCTAAAGTTTGGTGCCTGCAACACATTTTTGTTGGTTACACATATGTTACTCAATTATGCTGATAATCAAATATTAAATTTTCAGACTGACGTTGATTTAAAATAGCTGTAACGTGTTTAATTAATCATTAAATAACTTATTTTAATTTAAACTAAAAACAAACAAATTATGAAAATTCTAATTTTTCAGAGAAATTTTTCCAAATGGGAAAACAATTAGAGAATAAATAATGACACCCTAGTCCCTTTTCCTTACGTATTAAATTTTTTCTTCGAAGCATACTTAAAAATACGTATGATTTTACGTAAATTATTATAAACGCTTTTGCTTCTTACTACAGCTTGTCACTTTTTGACTTTTTTCACTTCGATTGTAATAAGGTCTGTAGCCTTGAAAAGAACTTACTAGAAATTATCTTCATCACCAATTGTAGATGCTTAACGATCAATCGATTTGTTTTCTTATTAATTTTCAACTGTGAAAAAAGTACGTTTCTATATAAATACATTCCATAAAAGTTATTACTCTTAATATAAAAACTCTTAACTAAGCTTATTTATTTTTTGTCACGAGTCGGAATAAAAGTTTATAAAATTTACATCTTGAAATCTTTGAATAATATTTACATCACACTGTAAGTTAATTAGTTTCATTTATAGATTTTCTATTATTATTCGTTATTCACGTTATCTTTATTCACGTTATCGTTATTCACGTTCATTTTCACTAACAATCGAGCTTTCAGTAAGCTCGGACTTCAAATAACTAAAATCTTGGAATTTTTGCAGCACTGCGTTTGCGATAAATACATAATAAAACGGCATTCGCCAATCACAGAATTTTGCTTCGGGGATAGCATGCGAACCGCCAGTTTGAGACCACTAAGCAAAACCGAATCTTTCTTGAATTTATCAACATCTTTGTTTTCGAAAAAACTCTAATCTGATTCGAAAAGTTTGGAAAAAACAGCTCTAGCAGGTTAGCTTTGAAAAACACCTATGAAATGGAACGTGTTTTTTTTTTTTTTTTTTAAAAACAGACTGCTCAAACCTTCAGCATTTTTAACACAGAGGTGTTCAAACAACCTACCATACAAAGAACTGCCTATGATTTTATTCATGTCATTCAAGTTTTTCCCTACTTTCTTGTTGCCGGTAAATATGCGCAATACAAGTATGTTTAGTACCTCTGTTTTCAAATATGTCATAAATTCATTGTAGCGGCCAACTGTCGCTTGAGCACCATTATTGGCAACTGACAATATACGAAATAAGAAACCTTCAACCCACTGTCACGTTATTTGACTGCTGCTGAAAGGAGATTCACCAATATGGCCAGGGCCATATTCAGCAGCAGAATTTTCAGCAGCAGAATTTTCAGCAGCAGCAGAATTTAGAGATTTCTTTTCTAGTGCTTGAACATTCAAATAAAAAGCTTTTGAAAAGAGAAGTTCTTCACATTTTTTTATTATTCGAATACTCATGATATTTTTTCCCAATTACATATTCGAACCAAAATTTCAGGCATTTTAAAGATTTTTCTAAACGTCAAAAAGTAATTCAAAATATAAAGAGAACAATGTTATTTCTTTAATAATTTCTTTCAATAGATTAGTCCCTTCTAAGTTAAACTTGGATAAGAAATATTTTCATCTAAATTTTCTATAGTACAATGTATATTAATTTTTAACAAACTGTTCATTAAATTTTAATGAAGTGTTTATACAACTTATAAAATTTTATACTTAAAAGCATTTTAAATTCAGTAAACTTTTATGATCTGTTAATAATAGTTTTTTTCTCTGTTACTGTAGGATTGGTTTCAGCATCGAGTCAAAAATTCCTGAAAAGTGAATGACATTCCGTTTAATGAGCTTTTGATTTTCAATCACTAAATTTTACAAAAATTAACAAATTTAAAAAATACCTTCAAATATTATAATTTTTTCATTAACTAATGTAACTTCTGTTCAGTTTTTACTCTACCCATTGCGCAACAATAACTTGCTAAATATCAAGA
>KK116371.1:57522-84410 GCA_000611955.2 Stegodyphus mimosarum
GTCATTAATTTCTATCGGTGAAAGAAACATGAAAAATACTTTATCCCCTTACCGGTATTCGAACTCAGGACCTCCCAATCATGTATTATTTCTGTTGATTTCGTCAATGTCATTTTTTACTTCCTTGTACGAAGTAAAGGAAGTATTGTAATCCCAAAAAAATTCCAGGTACCATATTTTCAACGAAAATATCCATTTTGACCACTATCGAATGCAATTTAATGATGTTTTTGTGTGACGACTGTAAGTAAGGAGAGAATAAAGGACTCTTTTCCCCAAAATGAATTATACAACTAATTTAAAATGGATTCAGAAGAGATTTTTTGTGGCGTCTGTACATAGTATGTATTTATTATCTCGCATAACTCAAAAACATGTAGTCTCAGAAC
The DNA here is from genome assembly GCA_000611955.2 of Stegodyphus mimosarum. Classification (NCBI taxonomy): domain Eukaryota; kingdom Metazoa; phylum Arthropoda; class Arachnida; order Araneae; family Eresidae; genus Stegodyphus; species Stegodyphus mimosarum. The sequence continues at coordinate 57,912 of KK116371.1, forward strand.
GTTTAAATTTTGTATATAGGACTACTATAGCATGTAGTTGTGCATCTTTCTTTTTCGTGGCAATCAGCAGCACCAAAGGTATATATATATATCCACTCTATTACTCGGCTCACTGAGCTCAGGTTTTTTATTCTTACACACTGGTTATCATAAATTAAGGAAAAATCACAAAAATAGCGATAACTCCCTCAAAATAAGCCAAACCGTGTAAAATTTGAATATGTTGCCCATTAAGAGTAGCTGAGTAAAACTGCAATATGCAAATTATTAATTTATTATTGAATAAAACTGCAATATGCAAATTATTATTTTATTATTGAGTAAAACTGCAATATGCAAATGATTGGCGCTGCACTCGGAATAAGCCATCTGTGAGGAGCATAAAAGTCCATGTTTGAGAGCAAGCCCACGTATTTCACTGTGATAGTGACATCAGAAATCTGAGATAGCCAATTCGTAACAATGACCTCCAGGCATTAGTTGCCTGCAGAACTACGATGTGGCTCTCCATCGTAGTTCTGGAGATTAGAGGCAGGACAAAGTCAAACAGAAGTGGCCAGATGGCTAAATGTGAGTCCTTCTGTGGTTCATAGACTTTCGATTCAAACCACAGATTCGGCATCTAGGAGGTTCATCCAAGGACGGCCAACTACTACGATGAGCGCGGATGACCAATATTTGACATTATGTGTACGCAGGAAGAGACTACTCCGACTGTTCTTAGATCCTCCCTTGCTGCAGCCGCCGGAAAGTTGGTGTCAACGCCAGCTGTGCTTAGAAGGCTTCACGAAGGCTGTCTGTATGTGAGACGACCAGCCATTTGCGTGCCGCTCACGTCACGCCATAGGAGGGACCATTTGCAGTGGGCACGACAACATGTCCACTGGATGCTTGGTCAAAGGAGGGCTGTTCTCCTTACAGATGAGTCCAGGTTTAGTCTAAAAAGCGACAGTAGGCGTTATTTCATATGGAAAGAACCTAGAACCCGTTATCATCCGTCAAACGTCCGTGAAAGAGATGCATACGGAAGAGGCAGTGTCTGTGTTTGGGGTGGGATCTCTTTGGGTGGACGCACAGACCTCCATGTCTTTCCAAGGGGAACCGTGAATGCTCAGGTTTATAGAGATGACATTCTTGATGCGTATGTGCGCCCATATTCCGGAGCAATAAGTGATGCTTTCCTGTTACAGGACGACACTGCAAGTCCACACAGGGCTCGCATTGAAGATGATTATCTTCAACAGGAAACAATTATGCGCATGGAGTGGCCAGCTCGATCCCCGGACTTGAATCCTATCGAGCACGGTTGGGATGCTTTAGGGAGACGTCTAGCTGCTCTCAATCGGCCCCCTCAGTCCCTTGCCGCGCTTGCAATTGCTTTGCAAGAGGAATAGCTCTCGCTTCCTATGGAAATGATAGACCGCATAATTGAAAGCATCACACATCGCTGTATGTGCTGTATTGCTTCTAGAGGTGATCATATTCTGTATTAAAGGTACTTTTCCTATAGCAAACTGACACCTTTGATTTGTTCATTTTATACATGTGCTAATTTCTATACTACCATAATTGTCTGATAATTTCTTTTTTTTTGTTACTTGATACCTTACATGTGTTGTATATTGTGAGTAAGTTTCAAAAAATTGTACAGGTAACTTTTTCAGTGATAGTGATTTTTGTGATTTTTTCCTAATTTATGATAATCAGTGTATGTTGGTAAATTGTGCATTTTTTGCTTTAAAAATGATTGAATTTTGTTGTTCTTATCTCCGGTTAAGGTTTTTATGCCTGTAGTTAACTTCCATGCAATAGTTGTAGAATTAGCAACAATTTAAATGTTCTTTAAGTGCTTCTAAGCCTATTTTTTCCACCATATCAACCATATTTTTTTATATTTGAAACTTAGCAGAATAATGGATTTGTTACCAATCTAAACAAACTAAGCTTCGCATTAACAAAGATAACGTCTTCTTTTATTATTGCTAATTAAATCATGTTTAATCGATTCTGGAATTATCATTTAAGTTATTAAATTATCCCATTTATTGACTCAGCATAGCGTCCACAACAAATTAAGTCAGTTTCTATGCCTTCAGTGTCTTTTTGCCGAGTAAGACCAAAAGTAAACTTTCAGTTTTATGCACCGAAAAATCTGCCTTCTTCTCCGCTGGCCGAATTGCTTGTTTTTGCGTAGAAACTCTAATTTTAATTATAAAACATTTTTCTCTAAATTATATCAATTGCATTTATGTTTTATATTTTTCTATATTTTTCAATTTTTAATAAAGATATTTTGAGGTTTCATGTATTTTTGCCATCTCGCGAAGTGAGAACTGAATTAATTGAATGAGAAATATATCTCTAATGCAATTCGAGGAAATGAGTTTAAACTAAATGCAGGAAAAAATGTGTATAATTTAATATTCTGCACAAGAACGTCATGTGGAGTATACATCAGATTTTTATCGATATTAAGCATAAGGAGCAATAATTTAAAATACCTATTTTTTTATTTGTGTTTTAGATGTAAACTGAATATCGATAGATTCTACAGATTAGATATTTTATGATATTTCTAATCACTTTCTTTTAAACTACACAGTCCAGTCACATTAATGTGACCACCACGTACTTTCCATGTCAGAGTTAAATAACCAATCACAGAAGGCAGGTGGCAGCACAGTGCAGTTGAGCGTATATAAAGGGTGTGTGAGGGCTTCGGAAAACCTTTCAATCGTTGGCGTAATGCAGAAACGAAGCGATTTATCCGACTTCCAAAAGGGCATGATCATTGGCTTTCGGGCCAAGGGTGGAAGCATTTCCGAAACGGCTGAGTTTGTGAACTGTTCGCGTGCCGCCGTGGTAAAAGTGTACCGTGCATGGCAAAATGGGACTGTCCAAAATCAGCGACGTGGCAAATGTGGTGCACCACGGGCCATAGATGACAGAGGCGAACGACGGTTGCGGAGATGCGTTCGGGCAGATAGACGGGCTACCGTTGAGCAACTGACCACCAAAATGAACCAAGGGGCTACCAAAAGTGTCTCCCAAAGTACTATTCAGCGAACATTGCTGCGTCTGGGCCTCCGAAGCAGACGCCTGGTTCGTGCACCTATGCTGACTGCTGTTCATCGACGGCGAAGGCTAGAATTTGCACGCCAGTACAGCAGCTGGACGTCCACTGAGTGGCGACAGGTTGCGTTTTCGGATGAATCGCGTTTTATGCTCCATCGGACAGATGGACGTTGGCGTATAAGGCGTGAAACCTCTGAAAGGAACCACCCTGCAACCATTGCCGGAACGGTCCAAGCTGGAGGCGGGAGCATTATGGTCTGGGGAATGTTTTCCTGGCATTCTCTAGGTTCACTGATCATTGTGGAAGGCACAATGGATCAATACAAGTACGCATCTGTCCTTGCGGACCATGTTCACCCCTACATGCGCATTGTTTTTCCTCAGGATGATGGCATCTTCCAGCAGGACAATGCGAGGTGCCATACAGCTGCCAGTGTACGTGCGTGGTTCGAAGAGCACCAGGATGAGTTTACCGTCCTCCCCTGGCCAGGAAACTCACCTGACTTAAACCCAATCGAGCATCTGTGGGACCATCTCGATCGAGTTGTTCGCGCCATGGATCCTCAACCGCGTAATCTAGCGCAGCTGGTCACGGCATTAGTGTCGGCATGGCTCAACATCCCAGAGAACACCTTCAGGGACCTATGTGACTTTCTTCCTGCACGTCTCGCAGCAGTCCGCTCTGCGAAAGGTGGTTATTCTGGCTTTTGACAGATGGTCACATTAATGTGACTGGACTGTGTATAAGCTTTCATTGAAAGAAATGCCACTTCATGTGAAATTAGATTTTTTCAATCTCATAACATTTAGATTTCTTAGTGCTTTCGGAAATGGCCGTCGTTTTAGACAGATACCAAAAATGGGAACAATAGTTTCCAAATCTGTAGCAAAACTTTATGCAGTGTCTTCTAAATATCGATACTAGATTCTGAAAATTAGATTTATTTCTGATATTTCTAGTAGTTTGCTTTAAAACTATGCCATGGTTTCATTGAAAGTGATAATACCTAATATGAAAATAAATTCTCTCAATCTCCTTATATTTAGACTTATTACAGGTTTCAGAGATAGCCGCTGTTTTATACAAATAGCAGTATTCTTAGAAAAATAGGAAGTGTGGCTTACGACTATCACAGAACTTTCAGCAATATCTTCTACTTGTAATTTCAAGAAATAAGTCAGAGTTTCTGGCAACTTGCTTTGAATAAAAATGAAGGAAAATCTCTTTCTTCTCCTTTCTTTTTATTTTTTTTATTTTGGTACATTTCACACCAACGTTATGCTTAAAGTCGATTTAAAATTCCTAATTCTGTTAGAATTTTTAAATTTGGCCAGCTCCGGAACTTCTTAAATATCTTCGAGAACTTATGAAAGATAAGCTTGCCAGCTGGTAACATTGAAATCAATTCCTTTTGATTCATTTTGGATTGTCATACATGCAGTTAAATTCTTTTATAAAAGTAACTTCCGTTCGTCCCCTGCAGGAGAAGCCTTGAAACGTTTAGCTAAAAATTTGAAATATTATCTTATTGGAAATAGCTTTGGTATCATATAAAAAGATCTTGATTATATATTTTTAAATCAATTGTATCGATTTGAAATGGCTTTAATCGATTCTTTCTCGTCTTTCTGACTAGATATCCAGGCGCTAAACTTTTCGGAATAACAATTTTTATTTTCTCCAATTTTCTAGCGTTTCTTTGACTTTTTCCGGAGTTATAGCTAGAGGTATTCTTTATATTTTTTATCCAAAAAAAAGATCATCAATCACACTTATATTTAAATCCTTTATTTTGTAGGTAGAAAGATGGTTAGCTAAAATTTGATGAGTAAAAAATATTTCTCGCAAGTTATTCTATTTATGTCTATCTTCAAAATGTAGTTTTAATTCAAAGATTCGAGTTGCATCCCAAAATTCCTGCATCTATATCGGCGAGCTCTGGAATCCCATTTTATGCTAATCTCTGCAAATATTTCTTACATTGCTTATTTTAGCGAAATTTCAGAAGGTTTTGCTATTTTGATAAATATCATGTATGTTACTGGTATTATATAAATTTTAATCTTTAAAATATGTATATTAATGTGCATTCAGCAATCTAAAAAATAGTTCTATGTTTCTGTTTTGAGAAATCTATTGGATATCTCTGTTAACAAAAACTTTCTTATCATTGGGCTTTAGAATTAAATAAATTTTCGTTTCCTTTAAATAATTATCACTGATGAAATTCTGAAATCAGTTTTATCACTTAAATGTAGAGGATCGAATGTTTTCTAACTCCAAAAACTTTTTTAAAGTCTTATTTTAGAAAATCTCTCTAGGAATTCCCTGAGTATATGAGCATAAAAATTAAATGTAGATCAAAACATATTATTGAAATTACTTTGAAAAGGCGTACTTATTATACTGAAATTATTAGCTCAATGCATTTCATCATTATCCAACAACGTCAAACTTTGTGGTGGAACGATTGGATTAAAATGTTTTCCATCTTTGCTAACAATTTTTTAACTTATAATATCCTTCAATGTTTTGACTAAAGACTTCGAAGATATTCTTAATTTCGATATGCAGACCTCAGAATTTTCTCCATTACAAAATAAATTGTTGCACAGTTTGTAAAATCTATATTTTATGAAGGAGTCAATACTGTATATGGGCGTTTAAAACAATTTAATAAATCATAAAAGTCACTGATAAAGTGAATAAGGAAGATCAGTGGGATATGAAAATACACGAAAACCCCTACTCTCACTGCTGCTACGAGGAAGACCGCTCATGAACTGCCTACGCCAGAAAAAGAAAATGTGAGATAATTCTTTCCGGGTTTAACAGTCTAAATAACAGTTTTACTGCATCTTTTCAGCCAGTGCAAAAATCTATTTTCATCTTGTCTAAAATGCCATACTGAACACACCTTTCCAATTATTTTCTTTCATGTAGACTGTACCAAGGTCTTCACTAGAGCTCTGGTCTGTTTTGGATTTCAAGCGGATATATAAATCAAGGGACTTCATGCAATTCTTCCTGCTTGCTGGATCTTGTTGGATAAACAGAAACGAAAAAATAAGAGTAATTTCTCCATGAGAACATTTTCATGTAATCCTCTTCCATATATATTATACTGTTCCTATGAATTACAGAAGCAAATATTTTACATGCAAATTGTTTTTTCTAGATAAACATACACATTTGAAATATTTTACACAATTAATTACAGATATAGCATGACAACATCAAACCAATCAAGATTTAGAATAAAAAAGAAAATTTACTTTATAAAGATATATTCATAAAATTTATGCTTGACAAATGTATTATAATCTGTATCTGTACCACCTTATATGAAATTAAAAAGTATAAAGCCACTGATCTTATATATCAAATATCTCCTAAAAATAAGTAAGGTCTTTAAAAGAACTAGAGAATTGAAAGGTATAATTATACCTCTGTATAACGATGGTGAAAGAGCAAGAGAAAATTCCTCTTTATTAAACATTCGTAACTTTCTGATGTGTTCTTCAGTACATCAGAAAAGTATCAAAGATTTGGCAATGAAGATAAAAACTAACTTTAAAACACGAAGATCCAGCTCTAAAAGTTCTTCCAAAGTGCAGTTAGAGTGCGTCAGCTATCAACTTAGCAGAAGCTTGAGATCACAATGGAGAGAAAATGTTTTCAAGAAATTTTCAAGATGTGTAAATGCAATGGATTATATACTCTGCAAAGTCTTCTCTTGTACTAGATCCAGAATAGATCACACGTTTGGAAATTGTCTTATCAAAGAATGAGGCGGAAAAGAAAAAGGTTAACTTTTCCGAAAGAAGTCCAATATAATAACCAGATTTGAGATCCCATACAATGTTGTAGAGTCTTTAGGTTACTTGAAGGCGGGCGACGTGAAAAATGAGCAATGCCCTCTCCGGGACTCTAACTTCGGACCTCTCGAATACACGCCGAATTTGCTGACTATTACACCGCGAAGTCATGAACAGAAGGCGGGAGAAATACCTTATAGTATAAGATCATACAGGTCATATATCGCATATAATATAAAATCGTACACATCACGATTACTCAAACATGCATAGAAAGGTTTTACAAAGCCTACATGGCACCCGCGGGCCGCATGCGGCTCTCTAAGCTATTTTATACGGCTTGTGAATATATTTCAATTACGTATTTGTTGCAAACATTTAATTATTCTAAGTCTTAGTTTATGTTATTTTCATTACCATTAAGAGTAAACCTGACTAACGCGCCAGAAATTCCATAAATGAAGCTAATTAATTTACAGTTCAAGTCTTAGTCAAAGATTTGAAGATACAGATTTGATCAACTTTTATTCGTAGTGACCAAAAAATTAGTATGCTCGGTTATGAATTTTTGCACTAAAAATGATAATTTTGTTTGAGAATACAGTATTCCGCAATTTATTGAAATCATTTCCGTTCTAAACATATTTTAAAGTTTATTCATTTGTTGAGTTTAACGAACAGTGAATTATGTATTGCAAATCATGATATTAGTTTCAAACTTTAAAGTAAAATAATAATTAATAATTGAATAATTAATTATTAAATAATAATTAAAATATTAACGCAATTTCGAAATTCACTTTTAATTATGTATAAAAATATTTCTATAATTAAGTAATCCAGTTCTTCATGAAATTTAATCTCTTACAAAAAATTAGCCTATCTGTGTGTGATTTCCATTGTCCAACAACACTTTTTCAAAGGTATTATCACTTTTGTAAAACTGCTGGTAGTTTTCTTGATCAACTCCTTTCAGTTCAAAAGTTTTCTTAGAATTTGCAGCGGTTTTCTAAATTCGATTGATGTTGGTATTTCATCACTTTTTCTATATCACTTTCGCTGTTAGTTTCTGCAGTTCTTTTAATACTCGCATAGTCAGTTTTTATGCATTTTTTCTCAATATGTTTGCGAATGACAGATATTATAAAATTAATCTTCCTAAGTTCCCTCACTTATGTCTCAAACATCAGCTCTAACTTGCGATTCCACTAAGACTTGTTCTACATAAAAGCTATATCCCCGAAACAGTATTTAACTCATTTTAAGAGACGGTTTCTAGCAGAGAAATCAACTTATCTTCTTTGAAGTGCTTGAATTTTCTGACCTTTGCATTCGAGACCTTTTTCGCTCGTGCGAACCAGCAACTCGAGACGATTTTCTGCATGTTTGGTGAATTGATTATTGCTTACTTAAAATGATTCTACATAAATCTAATGTTTTTTTACGTCTGAAGATACTTTCAGCTCTGCAGCTTTTTCGCCGGATACAAGCGTTACTCTTTGCACTTTTGTTTGGATTCTGTGCACATTATCCATCCTGAATTTTCTGTCTGTGTTGTGGAATCCCTATCGCTTTCACAAAAATTCATTATCTATTACCTTGTTTTTTCGCCTTCTTATACCTCTTATTTCATCGCTGTCTTCATCACTGTTTGCCATCGCTCTGTCATCAAATTGTCTATGCACAGACATAATTTCGTTCTTCTTCAACGAGAAATCGAATTAATCTTCACTTGAACGAATTTCTTCATCGTATTCCATGCTTATTGGGCTCCGTAACTTTGAAAATAGTGCTCATTTTGCCAGGACTGTCGAGTTCGAATTAACTTCGAAGACTCGTATGTAACAATAAATCTAAAATCTCTATTTAAGATTAAAGATTGGCAGTTGACTTTTATGCATATATTGTTGAATGCACTTATGAAGCGATAGTTCCTGCATTAAACCTAAATAAACATCATTACCGCTCGAATTAAGCGTCAAACCGAGTGGTGATCGAGAGTCATTTCTCGAGTTTTAGCATCAAATCAAGTGGTGACTGACAGTCACCTCTCGAGTTACAGAATCAAATCAAGTGGTAACCGAGAATTAATTTTAATAATACCGTAAAATTAAAAGCGTAATGTTAGAAGTAGTATTTGCAGAAAGAGGAAATAATTCTCTTCGGAAAGAGATCAGAGTTGTGTGTTTTGCACGGCTATCTAATTAGTAAAACTATTTTTGTCATTTTTCTATTCGCTGCTCCATTTTAAAAAGAAAATCAGTAAAAATGCTATTTGTCATCCGGGAGTTCTTATCGCTATGATACGTAAATTCTTGGCTCCTTTCAGACATCAAGGTTTTCTACTTTTGTCAGTAACTAATGTTGTCTTCTTAAACGTTGGGTTCAGATTACATGTTAATAATACAGTATCCTTTTCCTTAAGTTTTTTAAATCAGTTATTTCACTTTTAAATAGCAATGTGTGTTCTAGTAACGTTTGGTAATGGAGTCGTCTTCTGTTTGTATTATAAATTTCGCATGGCTTGTATTCATGCAGTAGTCCAAATAAAACATCTTGTATCCAATTATTAGCTGCATGATGATCCACTTATTTTTTCTTACCATGCAATGTCTGATGAATAGTGTTGCATTTCACTTCCTTTAACTTATGAACCATATATCAGTTGATATAAAATTCTGTCCTAGCATTTAGCGAATTATTGAAAAAAGCTATAGAAACAAAACAATTTTTAACTTTGTAACTTGAAACCATTTCAAAAAAGCAATTTGTGCGTCTCTTAATTTCATGTCTTTTTCACTTTTCCTTGAGACATTTGCTTTTTTGATTAGTTCTTCATTTTATAAATACTCGAAGAAACTTGTAGATGTGACAGGTTTAAATATTAATTTTTATTTTAATTAACAATTTCGGCCACAATTAAGACTGTTATTGACCTGCTTCTAATAATTCTAATCGCTCTATGCCTCTGTAACTATATTCTGCTAGCAAATATTATTTTGCCTAAATGTCTAACTCATCTTTTACCATTTGGCAGACTCGAAACTTTTTAGTATATCGTCTTTCACTAAATAGCGGTCGCCCTCCTAAACAACTGATTTTAAACCGCACCGTAGTTACATAAACCTATGGCAGCGCCAGCTCTTTTGCATAATGCTACTTTTATATGTAACATATTAAAATTTCATAAATACTTTTAGCCTATTTATCGTGATTTTTAAATTTGTTGCTTAACTTTCGAAAACTATGCTGTATCCTTCTGTGTATTTATCTTGCCATCAAATGGATCAAGGATAATGGGACAGGATTCTCAAGGTACCTCCATTGTTCTGATTTTCTTTTTTTTCTTCACCTTATGAACAATATTACCAGCAGCGCTATAAAACTTGACATTGCCAGAACGCTATTAACTGTAATATTACACACTAATAATAGGAACGCTATTAACTGTCAAATCGCTTAGATATTGAGGAACTGATATACGTTTTGCTGATATGCGTGATCATCATGGATTCTATGGAAACGAAAGAGCTGATTTCTTAGCTAAAAAGCCTTAAATTTACCCACAGATATCAATATTAGTGTTCCAAAAAGCTATTGGAAGTTCTTTCATTATAAAAATCATTTAGCTAAGTGGAATGAGTAATATATTTCATCTTGTAATGCTGAGGACAACAAAAAGTTCCTTCCTCCTATTTACCATACACTGCATACCTCTCTATTAATTTTAAAGTATCTCAATTTTTATCTGCTCAAGGTAAATTTGCAAGTTACATATTTCGTTCCAATTTAAGATCAAATAATTTATGCGAATGTTCAAAAAACGTACCTCAAGATGTGGAACATTTGAGTTTTTCATGCCCTACCTTTGATGACCTTAACAATTTAAAAATGTTCGGCGTGACTTGACCAGTGAACTTATCTGTTTTCGTGAAGTTTAGATTCCTGTTCTCTGTTTTTGTTCGCTTCTTTTATACATGTAAAATTTAATGTTTTATTTAACTTATAAAGTATTTCTCTCGCCTTCTTCGTATGCCTTCCTGGGGTTAGTGGTCAGCACGCTCGACAAGTAATCGAGAAGTCCGTGGTTCGATTCTCGGAGGCAGTGCTCATTTTTTCTCTCTCCCGCTTCCAAAAAATACCTAATATCTCTACAAACTTATTTTTGTAAACCCCGTGTTGTGCATCTGTGGTTCATGGGGAGATTGCATAAGTTCAAATTTAAAAGAAAATAGCCTTAAACCGAAAACTTGAGTATATAAGCAGGAATAAGAAACTAAAATGATAGTGTAGGCTTCTAAATGCAGTCATCTTTTTGTTCTGTGAGGAAACATATTGTACTACATAGGAACGCTATTTTCTCAATAAATTTCTTAGCAGGAGAATTATCGGATTTATCACATAAATAAAATAAAATAAGGGAATGTTGAGTATATCGAAGTAATAGTGCTCTGTATAATCCATACAAATATATAAAGGGACACAAGAATGTAGGAAACACTGTCTCGATATGAAAACAAGATGATGAATCACTATACTTACATCCGTTTCCTAAAATGCTCGATCTTCTATTGCCGGAAACTGCGCCCTGAAGATGTAGTACTACTAAAACGCATCTGCAATAAACAACAGCAAACATCGATTTATTTCTTCGGACATTTGCAAGTGAACGATTATCCTCTCTATTTGAAGATTCAAAAGCTCCAAAAAAATGTCAAACATAGAATTTTTTATCTGTTAATAGCAGCAGGGCTGTAATTTCCTGTTCCAAAACAGGAAGTAATCAAAGTGGAATTTTTCTCGAACAAATTGCGAAATTCTTATGCAAAGGAAAAATGTAAATAATCCTAACTACGTGCTAAATTGGTAGCTATGAAAAGACCTGAATTTAAATAAAGTATAAATAGTTTTAAAGTGATTATTCTTACGATTAAATAATTTTAAAAACATTTATTTATAACTAATAGAACATAAAGTGATGGAAAGGATTATTGCATGAAGTCAAAATTTAAAGGTCACTTGAAATATTAAAACTACAAATAACATTTTAAAAAACTGTATAAAAAATTAAATAATGTGATAAAATAAAACAATAAAGCACGAAATGTAGATTACCTAAACTAAAGGAAATAAGAATATTTTCAAGCCAAATTTTAGATCTAAATCAAAGTATAGATAGTTGTAAATCTTCTACGTCTGTACTATTAAAAATATATAACATATAGGTGGGCTCTTATAAACGTTTTATTTGCTATGATTGATTACAAAATAAAATACATGAACCAAAAAATAATGATATTGTAAGGGTTTTATTTTAAATTAACCAGTTATGATGATTTCGATCTGTACTTTAATTTCTTCTTTCCGTATTCCTCCACAGAATGTAAATTACTTGTTTGCGTATTTATGCTGAGGTTTTTAGTTCTTGAGAGAGAGTGTTTCTGGCATCGCGCCTTAGCAGCTAGTTCTAGCAGTTGTAATTTTCTTCGCTTTATCTTCTCTCACGGCTAATACTAATCTGAAACGCTGGTACTTTATTGAGCAAGCTAATAGCTAAGTCTTTAATTGCGTAGCCTTGGACTACTGATCAACACGTAATTTTGATTCACTGCTGTTTATTTTCATCTACTGTATTAAGTGTAGCAATGAGTTTTGTAAATGGGCCTTAAGTACAATACAATGATAAATGCAGTGCGCATTATAAAATGTACAGTGTAAGGAGTATGTATAGCAATGTGTTAACATGCGATGTAACCAGGAGAATGTTTAATTATAAAGTTATTTTTAGTATATTTTCACAGTACAGCAAAATTTCCGCAACAGTGAACTTTCAGAATAATGTTATTCAATCAGAAGCGGGATGGAAAGTATTGTGTCTTCAAATCTGTTACCTTATAAGGTATTTCTCCCGCCTTCTTCGCATGTCTTCGTGGTGTAGTGGTCTGCATGCTCGACGCGTAATCGAGAGGTCCGTGGTTCGATTCCCGGCGAAGCCATTGCTCATTTTTCATCTCACCTGATTCCAAAATATCCTAATATCTCTACACTGGCGCCCGAACTAAAAAGGTGGTGGATGATGATTCTCCACCACCGCGATTTGGCGATTGGGTCCCCAACACCCCAGTCGCCCTTTAAAAGGGAGAGTATATAAGGTATTTCTCCCGCCTTCTTCGCATGCATTCGTGGTATAGTGGTCTGCATGCTCGACGCGTAACCGAGAGGTCCGTGGTTCGATTCCCGGCGAAGGCGTCGCTTATTTTCATGTCTCCCGCTTCGCAATAGCCCAATGTCTCTACAACCTATGTTTTGTGTATTCTACTTTATACAACGCATGCAGAATAATCTAATACTTTGCCCTTGTATGGCCATGTAATGTCTCGATTTCGAGTATTGCTTTAAATAGTTGTGGGATCCGGACGATGCGTGAAGTCTATACAAGCGGGTGTCCAGACATGCTGGCAACTGTCAACTGTTTATTTGCGTCACAATACACTGGTGTGCAAAAATTAAGGACGAGACGGTTTTTTCAATATAACTTTGTACAAAAGCTTTCCAAATCAACACATTTAATACCGTAAGATCCCCAATACGTAAGGACATGAGTAATGTAAGCAACACTTACTAAAAGAGAAATCAGAGGGATAAAAAGAAGCTTTATTGAAAAAGTAGCATGGAGCGCAATGCGACTGAAGGCCGAAACATTCCCGTGATGGGTGTCCAGCAAGAAACATCCGGTCTTTAATAGGGGATATGATCTCCCCTGACTGCTAGGCAGGTTTCACATCATTTGTGCATGCTGGATATGTGGTTGTTAATGAGCTGTTGAGACACTGCTGCTCGTTCCTCTTGTAGCACCAATCGCAGTTTCGGAATCGTTACTGGCGATAAGTTACGTGCTGCCACGGGTCTCCCTAGTAAGTTCCGTACATGCTTGACGGGATTTAGATCCAGAGACCTTGCCGACCAATCCATGTGTTCAATATCTTCACTCTCCAACAGCTCTTCGACAGTAACTGTGCGATGAGGTGGAGCGTTGTCGTCCATGAAGAGGAACTGAGGACCCATAGCCCTTGTGAAAAGACGCATGTAAGGAAGAAGAACCTCGTTACAATAGCAGTCCCAGGTGACGAACCTCCTTGGGAGATATGAAGGTCGGTCCGGCTACCAAGCATCATTATGTCTGCTCGAACGAGAACTCCGCGACCTCCAAAACAGTCCCTTTTGATGATGTTGAAGAGGTTATTGCGTGTTCCCCGCTCTGTCCAGATGTGTATGTGTCTAGAATCGCAACTCAGACTAAATCTGCTCTCATCTGTAAAGAGTACTCGTCCCCATTCATTGTCTCTCCAATTCCGGTGTTCTCGGCACCACAGAGAACGCTTTCTCCGATGGGCAGGCGTTGAGGTACACACCGTACAGGGCGTCGTGCAAACAGACCACCACCGTGCAGTCTTCTGGCCACGGTAAAACGCGATATCGGTCGTCCAGTCGCCTGTGTCGTGTGTCTAGCGATTTCTCCCGCTGTCTGCCGCCTGTTTCTTCTGGCCTGTAAGGCAATATACCGGTCATCTGCGGGAGTGGATCCTCGTGGACGAGCACTACTAAACCCGCGGATAGCTGTTCCTGTAGTTTGAAATTGTCTCCAAAGTCGTGAAACGATGCTGTGAGCAATTCCGAACTCTGCAGCCACATTTGTCACACTGCGGCCTTCCTCCAACTTCCCAATGATTCGACCTCGGGCAAAAACATCCACATGTCGTCTAACAGATAGATTATTCGCCATTTCTCGCTGAAGCAGCAACTCGGTGTGATTTTAACTGCTATACGGCGTGCAGTCTCTCTGCCAGAAATGCTGATCTTACACCGACAACATGCTTTATACCACTCAGACACTCCCCCATTACGTCTACCTGCATATCTGCGCATGTGCTACCGTACATCACCTTACTTAATCTCCTGATTGGTCTTTCTGTCCGCTCTGCCTCTTCGTTCAGCTGATATGCTAATTTTTCGACTTCGTCCTTAATTTTTGCACACCAGTGTAAGTTGTGATTATTGAAGCACCAGTTCGTGCTGTTGTGTTTAAAATTTTGTTTAAATCAGAAAAAATTGATTGAGCAAATTTTTTTTAAAAAAAAGAAGCAAAACCTGAAAGTTTCAGATTTTAAATTACGTCCAAAGGGGCATTTATTTACCATTTTGCGTGTTATCTTTATTTATTAAATATCATGTTCTTCGCACTTAAACCATAAAATTCAGGTCAAGAGAAATATTGCAAAATAATTTTAAAATGAGCATATATTTAGAATTTCGATACACAGTCTCACGAGCTGGAGATAAAAATGATTTTTCTGTACAACGTTGCCATTGCTTGCTTAGAAATCCTTGAGTTTGTTAATAAAAAATTCTTTAAAGCTTTACAAAATATGAAATCGATAATAAAACAAATTCTAAAATTAAAATTTGGGCTTCCGGATGCCCATATTCGGGTGGAAACGTTCAATATTCAAAATTTGATGGCTCTAGGTACCGTCGTTTTATCACAGTGCGAGAAACATACATACATTTGTGCAGATTCTTCGTTATTTAATTTCTTTAAATATAATATAGGGCGATAATATTTGGTGGCAATAATTTGAAAACTGGAACAACGATTTTAGAGAATCAAAGCAAAATGCCAAAACGAAATTAATAGTCCTTCTGGGCAAATTGCCTTTTTGAACTAGTAAAAGGCTTGTTTTATAACCTTCGTAAGTCGTTTTTGTTCTATCTCAGACATAGCGATAACTCGCCACATGTCTGTTAAGATTATAAGACTAAAGTAATAATACTAGGCCAATTATAACCTTATAATTGACTGCCGAATAAATTGCTGACCATGTCGCAAAAAGATGCAATATTTAGCCTGGCCTCCCCCCAAGATTGCAAGCTCTGCCAGCACAAAGAAGCTCAATCGAAGACTTGGGGGTTCATCTTAGACACCACACGAGTGTCAATGAACATACCCATCATTTTCGACGGCAGAAGTTATAATGTTTTTGAAGCAATTAGACATTCACGTTTTACTTTATCCAGTTGCAAAGTTGCAAAAGATTACAATAGCAACCAGTGCTCTTCGAAGAGATGCACTGATTTGGAACAAAGGCATCGGTAAATTTTTGTTGAGTGAACAAGGCAATGATAATTATAAATTTAAAGTCTTTAAAATCGGTCTTTGTGGCGAAAGACTGGGCGAAACTAGAGGAAAGTTTTATAAGATATCAAACTGACGACGAAGAATTAATTGGTTTTATTTCAAGAAACCTGCAAGTCATGAAATTGTTATATGAAAAGAAACCCGATGCGAAGATTAGCCAGATAATACGCCTAAGTTTCTACCTCAGATTCAGAATTTTTCTCAGTTACGAACCCTGCATATGTTAGAGCAATTATTCAGATTTGAAAGCAGGCGATTGTCAATGAATACAAGTACAGTGGTATATGAGCAGAGTTTGAACAGACATTTTCATAGATCTTAGCGGAAGGAAGCCTAAAGTTTAACAGCTGTAAGTGAATTGATAACAGGAAAAACATTTCGTCCGTTAAGGAAGATTGCTAAAATTAAATCGCAAAAGAGGGAAACAATTGGAGATAGAAAACTTTTAACGTAGGCAGAGGTGCTGAAATACAGAGAGTTCTATCACCTCAGAAAATCATCTCTCTCATATTCAATTAAACATTGTGTAGATTAAAAAATTTCTTCCCAGTGATTCAAATTGTATTAATTAGCATACCAGCAGATGCATTGTTGGATAAAGGGGCGCAAAGTACTTTTTTTCTGGCAGAAAATTGCTTAAGAGAAATTTTAAACGTACAGAGTGTTTGACGTGGTGGGCACAAAAGTGAAAGAGACCTCAGGTAAAGCAGTGTGAATGCATAGGGAAAGTAACGTTGAATGTGCAGGTTGTGAGGTTACACCCTTTTATTTCGCAGTTCAATGTGAGGAACCTTGTACACTGATAAGCGAATAATCTCGAGTGTGTGAACAGAGACGTAAGACTCAAAAAGACTTAATTACCCTTTACGTCTCAAAATAAGGATCAATACAGTCAGCTCCTATCTCAGAGCGTACAGCAAAGCCTCCACTTGGGCTTGAACTTAAATTAATAAGAATTAAAACTTAACTAAAGCTTAACTAAAAGATATAGCCGAAGCTATCAGGATTCTAAGTAGTTGGCCCCTAAATCTCAATTAAGTAGGCGAAGCTATCAAGTGCAGCCGAGCGTAGTAATAGCTTAGAAAGAGGAGTAGGCTAAAGGCAAACGCGCTAGTCAGAAACTAAAGCTCTCTAACGAAGTCAGTGAAACATCGACTTAAATACTGCGCTTACTCATTTGCATTAAACGCGTTTCTGAAAATACATTCTGGTAGGAAATTGTAAGCTGAAGCTACAAGAGATAGAAAAGCTTCATAAACTTAAAATAACTGTTATAAAAATAATAACTGTTATAAAAAACCTTACAAGGTGAGACATGAGCGCTAGAAGGGGCCCATTTTTTAATGAGAAATTTACAAGCTAGTATAGTTCTGGAAATGGATTTTGTGAAGGCCTATTGGCGCGAAAATTATCTTTCAGGAAGCTAAGCTGCAGTTGAAGATGACCAAGTTGGTGGGAAAAGAAGTTCAGTCGCCGGCTTTGAGTTTGAAGCGTCTGAACCCGGACGAGAGTTGGAGCAGTTGGTAAGAAAATTTTCAGACTTATTTTATGAGACCCCAGAATTGACCAAGTGGCAAATCACGCAACAAATGCTGTAATTCACCCCACCCCCTGCCGAGCAGGTTTTACCTCTATAATCAGATCAAGGAAGAAAGAGCTGAAAAACATATTGCAAAAATACTGAAAAATAAAAATTATAATTACCATATGTAACCTTTACGCTATGCCTGTAGCGTTGCGCAGAAACAAAATAATATCCAGCCCACTGATTTTAAAGCATGGCGTTTCGCTATTGACTACAGAAAACTAAAAGCTTAACAAAATATCCAGTTTACTCATTACCAATAATAGAAGAAATAATTAGAAAACTTAAATCCAGAAAATACATGACGATGCTAGATATCACCTTTGAACATTTTCAGTTATTTTGAAACCATGTAATGTGCCAAAAACCGCATTTATTACCAAATCAAGATTTATGCCTTTCTTGAAATGCCGTTTCACCTATTCAGAGCACCCGCTAAGTTTCAATGAGCTATGGATTTTATAATAAATCCTGTTCTCGAAGCGTCTACTGTTATTTAACTAATGACATAATAATCACTAGCGTTATAATTAATGAAAACATTCAGGATTTACAATAAGAATTTTAGCTTCTAAAAGAAGCAGTTCAAATGTAAATGTGGCCAAATGTAATGTAAATTCGCAGCCAAAGAGCTGGGATACCTGGGATATAAGATATCTCAGAGAGGAATTGAAACGGAAGATTCTAAAATTATAGCGATAAAAAATTATCCACCGCCTAACATGGGCAAGATGTTGGCCTCATTTTTGGACATGTACTCCTATTATATTAGATTCATCAAAGACTCTGCTCCCATGGCAGAGCCTCAGAAAGGCTTGTTTCCTCAGCAAGAGGGAAAAAGCCAGATTCTCTTCGTCAGCAAAAGCAAATACGGCGTCTAAAAGTTTAAAAGCGGCATTAATCCAGGCTCCCGCTTAAAATTTCCTGAACTGGACGGTAAATTAGAAACTTCCGCAGATGCATCGGATTTCGCGGTAGGAGTTTTGCTTATGTAAGAAGGACGGCATGTTTTAGTAAAACACTTAATCCAGCTCAAAGAAATTATATCACTACCGAGACAGAAACTTTGGCAGTCCTGTTGGTGGTACAGAAATTTCGAGTTTATTTTGGGAAAGCTTCTGTTACCGTGTATGGAGACCATGCAACTATTGTTCGTTTAGATTTCAGAAAGAATTCATCACTGAGAATCCTACGATGAATTCTTAAATTGCAAAAACATAATTTAATTATTAAAAGTTCTTCCCGGAAAGAAAATGCTTTAGAGAATGCTGTATAGCAAATAAACTAGCTCATGACGGGAAAGAAATGAAAAGTGCCTTGTTAACTTCAAAAATTTTAGTTACGAGAGAAAAAAGACAAACGAGGTATTTATGTACCTTTGATGGCGTACTTAATAGAAGACTAACCTAGATTTTTATATTTGGGTTTGTTGACGACAGTTTTAGATAGATAAGACTTTAGTATTAGTACGTTGCCCTAAGATGTGGTAAAACGGCTCAGGAGTATCTTTACTACGTAGAATTTTGGCGAAATATTTAAGAAATGGCTATTTTATTGAGATAATTTGGTAAGAATCTGGCTGAACACTAACAAGCGGACCTAACTAGGATGTTCTAGTACTTTGATGAAACTATGCCTTATGGCTGCATGAGGGACAGTGGGGATTTAGATGGGATGTCAAAGATATTTGATCATGTCATTTAAGTTACTAAAAATAGCTGCTAGCAGGTTAGTTTAAGTTAGGTTATTTGAGCATGTCAAAAACGCGCGGGCTTAGTTTGCCTAAGAGGAAGTATGCCTTCATGGAAGAGTGTTTGAAGGAAATTGGCTTGTATTTATGTTACATACTGGGAAAGCTACGAAAACCAACCATGGAGCCAGGCCATTCGCCTGGTATAATAAATGAATTCAATCATTCTATAAAATGTAACCTACCGCTGATTATCAGTACACACATATCCTCTTTCAGACTTACTTATTAATTATTATAGTCTTCGCGGCTAAGATAAAATGGGTAAATAACAATGCATGCATGTATCTTTTCGCATAGCTTCGATTTTACTAGCATGTGGATCAATTTTGTAGAGAATAATTAATGTTTTAGCTTCTCAATACACTAATATTCGTCTTAAGACAATTTATTTCAAAAATATTGAAATATATGAAAGTTAAGCATATTTTCCGATTATGAAATCCCACCAGTCATGAACGTTAGTGGTGAAATCAATTATGCTGGCAGTAGTTTAAAGAAACAGATCATTCTTTATTTTGTTCGATAATCAATAAATGCAAGTTAATGGAAAAAAGGAAGTTCCTCGTCATAATTTTTCATGTTACACCACTGTTATTTATCTGTGTTCGAATAAAGTCGGTTTCTTGTTCATTAAACCACACTTTTCTTGATGTCAGAATCTCGTAACTTTAAAAAACAATTCCTAAATATGAGAGGAAATCAAATAAATAACAGTTAAACTTATATCCCACTTAAAACAGTTAACCATCTTACCAAAAATCAATTTCACTTACAAAAATCCAAAGCAAAGTTAAAGTTCTTGTGTTATTTGTTTTAATATAATACTTTTTCTTGTTAAATTTTATTTATCTCAAATTTTCTCATTAAAGTTTCATTTGATCTGCGTTACCTTAATCCATTGCAGATACCTGTAGAACTTTATATGAAGAATTGAGCAGATTTAAGTTTCCATAATAATTTACTGACACTAAATAAAATATTCGGTCATCCGTATAGTTATTCATTGTATTTTTTTTTTCAAATTGAAGTGTCCTTTCTTTTAATCATTTTGTTAAGGAGTTATTCATCTGATAAGGAGTGAAACAAGATGTTTCAATACAGTCTTTTCTGCTCACGTTTTGATAGTTTTAGCTTACGCTGTGGAGTAATTTTTGTTTTAGTGTAGTCCTAAAAACGGAGAACCCAAAAGTTCATTTTTGTTTTATTACGTCCTTGTGAAGCTCTTTGAGCAGCAACTACATTTGAAAACAGCTTCATGTGTTTTCATATGTCTCCTTAAATCCCTTTGACTTGTAAAAACTTCTGAATATTCAGTGCAACTTTTCGAGAAGCTTCAGGCTGTCAGGTCGAACTATCAGTATTCAATGGTATTAACTACTCGGCCACTGGCGAGGGCCTGACCTGTCAATAGGATATTGCGGAATGGCATGTAAAAAAAATTATTGCGGATTTTGCGAGTATGGAACATGCGAAATATTTGTGAAACAGTTGTAAGAAATCGTATTGGATAGTAAAATTTATAGTAAGCTAACTAGAGAATTAGAGTACAAAGATTTAACGACAGTTTTTATTATGCTTTAACAAATTTTTTATTATGCTTTTATTATGTCTAACACCACCAGGTGTATCATTTAAAACTGTTGTAGCTAGCTTGAGGACATATCAACTGCATACAGGCTGCGTCTTTCTTCCACGTGAGAAAAGAGAATGTTAATAAAAATACTCCAGTTGATTGTTAGTTGAAATAAGTAAATGGTGAAAATTATCTGGAAGAAATATTGGGTACTAATTACTTCAAACCAAAATAAGTGAGATAACTTATTACTGTAAATCAAAGCGGTGCCTTCTTGCCCTTCTTTTCGTCTGTCAAGCACTCTGATAAGTAGAATTAGTTGTCCGTCACTTAAGTGACTATTATCGGCGAATGTTTCCCTTGTCACTGCTTTTTAGATTGAAAAATGGTTGACACGCCACTTTCCTCAGGGTTGGTCGTTTAGCTGTTGTTACTAGCTAGAAGGCTTGTCCCAGATAAGCAGAGGAGCAATTTACGAGGATACTCTTTCTTATAGGAGAAAAGAAGGGTCATTAATGAGTCAATTGCACTTCAGTTGCTGATCATTTGACTGAAAGTGTAAACGGTGGAAATTGTTAGGAGGAGATTTTAGATATTGAGGAAGAAAATAATAGCAAATCAATGTGGTGCTTTCCCTCGCTTATCCTTCTTTTCCTTCCCCCTTTAAAAGCTCTTAAATTCAAAGACTGTTTTGAGCCATTTAAGTATATATTCTTTGGAGATGCTTCCTTTGATAGTATGTAAAAAATGTATTCCTTTGATAGTATGTAAAAAAGTAAGTAAAAAGAAAGAAGTTGTTACCAGATGTATTGTCATTTAATGGAACCTTAAAGTCTGTGAAGGAAAAAGTAGTGTAAGTTGTTGACAGTTAGATATGCTTTAAGTTTATTCTGTTTCACTTTACGTTTTTTCTACTTTAAATAGAACATTTTAAGTTTATTCTGCTTTAACCCTTGTGAATGACTTAACATATTAAACAAACACAAATTTACCAGACAACCATGACGTGGTTTAAAAATTCGCAAAGGATCTAAAGACGACAGGCCTAACCTCAATCTTCGAAACTCTCCTCATGACCAGAATCAGCATTGAGCAGCAGATTAATTCCCAGGGCAGCGAGACGCAGGCCTTCCAGTTGGCCACACTCTTATTCACAAATCTCTCTAATATAACTGCTTTCCTCTCAAGTCGTCAGAAATTTTGAAATAAGGGAGCTTTTTCCTGAAAAGAGGAAGAAAGGAACGAAGTAAATTAAATTAACATTTCATTAGTAAATGTAAATGCTATGACAACAGCAGCGAAGAAACTATACTACCTTAGATGTGATATTATTATTCTAACACATGTGCATATTTAAAATAGTTTTTGTTTATTGGTCTATGTAAGCCTAGATCTTATGTATTCTTGTTAGGCGGAGATGATGATAACTTACTTGTTTGGGTTTTTGTTAGAATATTTGATGAAAAGCTTTTCTTTTCTTTCAGGAAAAGCCAAATCGTCCGTTCCTTCCTAGGAGTATATTTTGTACCAATTTGATCCCAGGTTCAAATAATTCTAATCATTTTGTTAGAAAGGAAAAATGGGTAATTTGAGGAACTAATTAAGAGACCGGCGCGTGTGCACCGAAAGAAAGATTTAGACAAAATATTCAGAGCAAAAGAGTTGAATACAAAAACATTTCTGCTTTCAATTCCTTTTAAAGGAGGTTTGAAAACCTCCAGACTGTGGCAAATCATGTTAGAAATTGCAAGAAATCTTGGTTTCGATGATTGGTTTTCCGTCTGCCGGATGGCGTCCTCACAAAATCCTGTACTCAGTCCATTTGACGACTAAAATTCACTTTTGAGAAATATTCAGCACCTAGCCAAAAAAATTATTTGAAATAAGTTCGGTATTGCATGTGTAATATTTTATATCCCAAATAAGTAAGTGTGAGAGTGCTTAAGGAAATGAGGTTTTTAGAAGGGATTAAGAATTTGTTTGAAAAGACTCGGAAAAAAACAGAAAAGCAAAGTTAAATAAAGCTCGTATAATGGTTAAAAAATTCGTTTTAATGCAAGGTATTTTAATTTTAATTAAAGTACTTAATTAAGGTAGTTTGCGTTTAAATACAACGCACTATTTTTTTTTAATTTTTCAAAATCTAAGTGGATGAAGATGGAATTGTTCAAACAAACAAATTTCTGTTTAATTTACGTTACGTCAAAAAAATTTTCCTCCTCTGCAATTGATTTTTCATTTTTTTTTTTAATTTTATGTTACGAAGGACAATTTGGAAACCGGTAGGATCTGAAATCTTGAGATGAGTTTAAGATATGAAATGATGTAATATTCCAACAGAGTTGAAATTAGGTTTGTTAATTATTTCATACAAATTTCAACTATTCGAAAAATGTTATATATCATACAGCTAAAAATAACTAATCCAAAATTAAATTAGATGCAGTAAACGTCCGATAATCTGGTATCAAACTGTTCTTCCCGTACGCGTACCTCTAACTTATGTACGTTAGAAAGCGCTAAAATCATATCATTTAGCAACATTATGATGGAAAATTCCGTAGCTGCTTTGATCCGCAGCTTTCTCTGCTGCTCGAAAACATGTAGACAGTACACATTTACAGAATGTTTAATGAAAATTGTTGCTAAATATTAAGAAGCTATATTCTTTTGGAGAAAGCGAAAAAACTGATGATCTTATTATCAACCGCTCTGAAACAATAACTGTAATTCAGAGTATTACTATTAATAATGAATAATTTCAGAATATGAAAATAGCCACTAGAGTACTGAATATTCCTATAACATATGAGAAACAATGAACATTATGATCACGAAGGAGAAAAATATTCGAAATATGTTTGAAAGACTTCATACAATAATAATGCAGTAAATTCCAAACATAAATCCTAGTCTCTCTCCAAGCACATTACGTAACGTATGTTTTATACATCTCAGAAGTCTTCACACCGTTGCAAGTCGAGGTTTGTTGCATTGCTTTTAAATTTAATATTATTAATTTACTCATGGGTGCCATGATCGTACAAACATAATACTAACATTGCTAGAGTAATTAAATCAATACCTAATATGCACTGAATAAGGTGAAAGGTGTGACATGCATATCATTACAAAATATATGTATACCAAAACAAGTATATTTATCAAAACGAGTAAAGTGCAGACCAGTATTGCACCGAATAAGTTTGAAATAGTTAATAATAAACATAGGAATAAGTTCAATAATAAACATAGGAGCAACATAACAATTTATCAAATTTGGTTAATACAATCCGTTGTGAAATTTATCAAAACCCATTCTAAAGTTAAATTGGTCCAGTATTCTACATTACGAGTAAAACAAACAAGTTTAGGTAAATTCAAGCTTAACATTTATTAGGAATTAAACAATACTTTCTACAACATTTTGATACATTTTAGAGGTGGCGTGACAGGTGAGTTTTGGTATTTTACAGAGAACTAGTTTTACAAAGAACATACCTATTCAATACAAATTCATCTAAAGAAGGGGGGGCCTGCAAAAATTTCCTTGGTAACAAGCAGCGCCATTAAGAGGTGACAACCAGGCGGTAGTAAGGAATGGCAAGTATTGTGTAGCAAATTCACTTAATTATTTAAGCTATGACTTAAGAATTAATTTTTATTATTATTCTAAATTTAGGCTACACAATGTGTATTTTATTTAATATGCTGTATTTATATTTGCTTTGGTTTAATTTTAATTAGGTGTTTTACGTAGTTACGATTTGTACATATCTTCCACTCGTTACTCTTAAACTTCGTTGAAACACACAATGGAATGTTTACCCATTATTAATTTATGTCACTGGATGCAGAAAAATTAGCTTACTAATTTAAGATCACTTTCACGATTTTAGCTTTAACAGATTTTAAGATACAGTCAATTATTTAATTGAATTTTACACTTTGCTTTGTGATAAGGATTGGGAGGGAAGGGATTGAAAAAGCTGCGCTTTTAGCTGAATTCTAAGGCTTTGCTTACATGTTAGGAGGAATACATTGGGGATTTCCGGTGGGCAACTTTAGGTTAGTAGGTTTGGCCTTGTAAGTGTATCCAAATTCTTGGCATTTCTTTTGGCGTGCTTGGCGATATTTGAATTTGTGTTTAGTTCAACGCCTCGGAAATTTGAAAAAATTTTACAGGCATATATGCGGGGTTTGGAGTATTGGATGTTTCACCCCGTTTTAGCGGGCCTTGGCGTTATATGGTTTCCTTTCTTAAAAAAAGGAGGTGAAAGTGTCGCTAATCCTCTTTTTTTTCGCTTTCTTTCCTGCACGTTTTTGTGCAGCTTTGAAGGAAGTTCTTATTTGCAGAGGTTGCTCATCGCTCCATTTTAAGGAAGTATGGGATATCCTTTAATTCTAAAATTTACTTGTCTCCTCGAGAGTAGTTCTTCATAGATATGAATTTCAAAATTTACGAGTTTCTACGGGCACGGACTGCCGCCAACCTTTAACGGTAAAATGATTCTAAGTAATTCTTCGGATGATGTCTCCCTCGGTACTGGGGCCTCCAAGAGCACCTAAGGCTTCTAGCTACCTGTTGCTGCTTCCGTCCTACTGGATGAGGATGCTGATGATTGCCTTGAACTTTTACGAATAATTTCCATCTTGCCCTGAGTTCAGTTTCCATCTTGCTGTTCACCGATGACGTTTGTGCCGGATATTCGATTTTTCTCGGGCCTCAGACATTAACGTTTCTCCGAAGTATTCTTTCCAACATCGTGGGGTTCCAATTAACCGGCGGCTTCATCATTTCCTTTCTACAAGCGGGACGGCAGTCAGAAAATTCTCGAATAAGATTTTGTTTCTGTACTTTATTAGTTCTTCACTTAAGAAAAAAATGGGTTACTAAAATTTACCAGTTTATAATTAACTCCAAAAATAGCAAAGAGGGTTTTTCACTAATTTCAAAATGTAATTATGGTTTAATTTTAAAAGGTTTGCATTTTAATGATTCAGAGATGTTGTTCAGGAATTTAAATTTTAGTTTTATTTGATGAGCATACTCTCGTTGTTGAGGTTAAAGTAAATTGTTAACTGTAATAGAATTGCTACCGTTTCAACACTCTTAACTTTTCCTAAAAGGGTGCTTTTGTTGTAACCCAGTTAATTGAATCTGATAGTTACAAGTTTTTATTTTCTGTGCAATAATAAGGTGTAAGAACCTAAATAATGTTAAAGGAAATTTTTTGTTATGAATTTTATAAATCTTACTTAATGAAATAGTTATGCTTTTACTTAATTAGTAGTTAGAGAAGTTTTTGCGTTGTTTATTTTGAAATTACTGAATTGTCAAAAAACAAATATTAATGTTCGCTGTTAAAGTTATAATTTTCTCAGGTTATTTTTCCCACCCCGGGGTTGAATGTTTTATTATCTAATTGATACTGACAAAATTGGATCTGTTGTAAAAATAAACATTAAGGTTTTTCAAAAACCTTAATACTGATAAT
>KK116371.1:84439-110698 GCA_000611955.2 Stegodyphus mimosarum
TTCCATTGATTCACTAGCATCAAGGTTCAGGGGTTGTTCGGTTTTAAGAAAAAAATATATTAAATCAGAACGCAATTGTTTCTTGGTCGATAGTAGGTTGAGGCAAAACTGTTAAATTTGTTCTGTTGTATTCTCCTTCTCTAGAGGCACAACAATTTGGTGCCGGATCGTTCGAACCATGTATTTTTTACAGGCACATTTTGGTGAAGTGTTTTTCGAACCATATTTAAAAAGGGGCACTATTAACTTTTTCTTTCGTGTGTTGAACTTGATGCTGGTGATTTTATGTTTAGTTTAAATACTAATATTTTTCTTCCACCTGTCTAGACTTGATACTAAAACCCAATCATTTAAACGGTTACAGTAACAGGTCTATGCAGTGGTCGTATTTTATAATTTACATATTTACATTTTATTTTCTTGTGAGGGTGTATAACAGATGTATATTTTTGTGACACAATCTTATGGACTTAATGTTCTCAAAGCAAACATTTACACGGTAGATTGCCTGAATGGTTAATCTCAAAAGTACTGTTGTTATTTTGTGTTACACATTTTGGTTACTGATTACAGGAAATTCATTGTATAACAGATGTGTATTTTTGTGACACAAACTCATGGACTCTAATGTTTCCAACGCAAACACTTACACAGTGGATTACCTGAATGGTTTAAAATACTGTGGTTATTTCTGTGTTAATACTAATAGTGTTAGTGCTCACTTGTGGGTCACAGACTGGGATACACCTTTTTATCTTAGTGAATGCATTGTTATGGGTAACATATAGTTCAGTATGCCTAGAAAGAGAGCTCCTGCTAGCAGAGGATCGAGAAGTCTATGGTACGTCAGTTTTGGGGTCAGATCCCTTGGAATCTGTTCCTGTTTTTACAAGCGCAGACAGTGGAGCTAGTTTAAGTGACTTCTTAGATAGGATAGACCTGATAGCTACTCATGTCGGCTGGTCAGATACAGACAAACTGACTGTAATTAAAGTCAAGGTTGCAGGTGAGGCTGCTGATTTCATAAGAAACAATAATAGTCTCGAGTATATTGTAAATGCCTTAAAGGAACGATTTACTTCTGTACACAACTTGCACTCTAACATCCGTGCTCTTATCCAGGCTTTTCAGAAACCACATGAATCAGTTGGGCAGTTTGCTGCCCGTATAGAAGCACTTTCGTACAAAACTGTACCTATAGAGAGAAACAACGACTCTGCAGCCGAGGCTCAAAGGCAGGATTTATTACTGTCTGTTTTTATTGAAGGTTTACAACTACATTTGAGACGATTACTGCTGCCGCAGAATCATAAAACATATGCAGCTGCTAAACAGCATGCTATTATTGAGGAGGATGTGTGGACTAAGAGTAATGCTGGTAGGTGATTTTCAAACAACCGAGGTTAGGGCAGTTCACACTGCTAAGTTAGTGCCAGAGAAAAATATTACAACACCCACTGTAGCTACCTCTGAGCTCACTACATCTATTAAGCTTCAGCACGAGAACATTGCTCAGTTCACCAAAATGATGGGTTAGCTGCAAATTCAGGTGCAGTCCTTGTTGTAACAGAATCCTCGTACGAGACCTATACAGCCTCGTTGCTGTCGTTGCAATAGAATTGGACATGTTAGCAAAGACTGCTATGCAAACATAGTGACGAATCAGCACACTAGAAATGGTCATCAGACACCCAGAGGTAATCAAACAGCTCGGAGAAAACATAACAACGCTACACCAGCTGTTTCGAATACACAAAATAACTCGAACGTGATTAGTAATGTTTTAAGAGAGAGATCGGACTCCGTTTCGTCCCTTAAAACCCTTTTGGAGGTACCATCTGTTTTCAAAGTATCCACAAGTGAGGCGTCTTTGCCTATAGTAGAAGGATCTATTTTGAATAAAGTAAAGTTTTTATTGGACTTAGGTGCAACTGTGAATATCTTAGAAACCAAATACATCGAGTGTTTTGGTATTAAAATCTCATTGGAAAGTTGCAATACTTATTTAAAAGGTATAGCTGTAGAAAAGTTACGAGTCAATCACAAAGTTGATTTAATGGTAGAATTTCAACAGCAATGTTTTGGAACAGAATTTTTAATCACTGAAACTCCTCTTTCGTCTCAGTATGGGGCACTCTTAGGAACTAAATTTCTTGCCGACAATAACATGCATTTAGATTTTTGCACTTCTCAACTTTTAGGTAAGAATGTTATTTTAAAATGAAATCTTAGTAAGCCTAATGATAGTGACAATAGTGTAACTTCTAGTTCTACTTCACACTCATTTTGTTACTCTGCAACCGAACATAAATTACCACCTTTTTCTGAAAACATTATTGAACTTACTTCTCATTCTGCAGACATTAATGCTGACACTGTTTTAATTGAGCCTTTAGCTAAACACTTACGGAGTAATTTTGCCATAGCCAGATCAGTAAATCATACTTAAAAATCTAAAGAATGTCTTGTTAAGATTGCTAATTTTTCACCTAATGTTCTTCACATTAATAAAGGAATGAAGTTGGCTAGTGCCCAACCTGTGAATGTCATCTCACAAGATACTGAACTTGTCAACAATACTTCAATTGAAACTGGTGAGGATTTCGAGTCGTGGGGTGGTGAATTTGAATTTAGCCATTTACCTGAGCAGCAACAACAACAATTATCACACCTTCTAAAAGAGTATAGTAACATCTTTGCTGCCTCAGTCACCGAATTAGCAGTGTGTGACACCATCTTACACAACATCAACTTGAGTGACAATATTCCTGTTAGGCAAAAGCCTTATAAAGTCCCTTACCATTTCAGGGATGAGCTTGACAGACAGGTAGCAGAGCTTCTTCAGGCTAACATCATACAAGAAAGCGACAGTCCTTATAGTGCTCCTGTTTTATTTGTTAAAAAGGCGGATAACACCTACCGTCTAGTCACTGATTTCCGCAAGTTGAATGAGAAAACAACTGAAGACAGTTTTCCTCTGCCTTGTATGATTGAGTTGATTGAACAATTAGGGGATGCAAACTATTTTTCCACTCTTGATTTAACTTCAGGGTTTTTCCAGATGAAAATACATCCAGATGATACTTTCAAAAGTGGTTTCTCGATTCCTTCAGGGCACTATGAATGGATAAGAACTCCTTTTGGCAAGGAAAATGCCCCTGGTTCATTTCAAAGGCTGATGTCCATCGTTTTGGCCAATCTTTCTCTATTCAAAATAGGAATTTATATAGGTGACATTGTAATTTCCTCAAAAACTTTTGATGAACACTTGGCTAAATTAAAATTGGTATTTGACACTTTTAAGTTACATAATTTAAAACTCAAGCCTTCTAAATGTCACTTTTTAAAGGAACAGATCACTTATTTAGGTTACAAAGTTACTAAAGGTATTATTCAACCAGATGATAAGAATTTAAAAGTTATTCAGGGTTTTCCAGCTCCTAAAAATAGGAAAAATATTAGACGATTTTTAGGCCTTATTGGCTTTTATAGAAGGTTTGTTCCAAATTTTGCCCAAAAGGCACTTTCTTTAACGTAATTAACTAGGATAAAGTTCCATTTTAATGGCCACAAGAAGCTCAGCAGGCGTTTGGAATTCTAAAAGCTGAACTTCTGAATGAACCTATTTTGGCATTACCTGATTTTAATAAGCCTTTCTCCTTGTGTAATGATGCTTCTAATTATGCTCTTGGTGCTGTCTTATGTCAAGAAGATTCTAATGGTTTCCAACATCCCATTTGTTATGCTAGTAGAAAGTTAATAGGTCCGGAAATACGTTATAGTACTGTGGAAAGAGAAATTTTGGCAGTTGTTTCGGCCACTGCATATTTTAGGCAATTTTTACTTGGTAAACCTTTCATTGTTTACTCTGATCAAGCTTCATTATCTCACGTTTTAAACCTTAAAGATCCCACTTCTAGAATTGCTCTTTGGATTATGGGTTTATCCCAATTTGATTACAAGATTATTCATAAACCTGGTAGATTAAATTTAACAGCTGATTATTTGTCGAGCGCAGTTAACGTTTCTCAGTTGGTTCAGACTTCCATTACACTTGAATTGCTAGAATTATTTAAGAAAGAGCAGGCTTCAGATCCTTTGTGCCAGCAGATTTTAACTGATTTAAAGAACAACAAATCTCCAGTGCCTATTTCTCAGATATGTTTTGTATTGTAAATATAAGAAACCCACTTCACGTTGGCAGAAGCAGGATAGGCTAGTTGTTCCTAAAACACTAGTGCTAAAAATTTTACACGAGCATCATGACTCGCCTACTGCCGCACACTCAGGCTATCATAGGACACTTCACAGGGTGCAAAAGTCATTTTTCTGGAAGGGAATGCACAAGCAGATCCATAGTTACATTACGTTCTGTCACTCCTGTATCCAGAGGAGGGGTCATAGACCTTCCCATAAGGCTCCTCTTGTGAAAATGCCTATGGCTACCCGTCCCATTGAGCGAATTGCGATGGATATAGTGGATCCCCTTAAAGTTACTTTGGCAGGCAATAAATACATCTTGGTCGTAAGAGAATATTTTTCACGATGGCCTGAGGTTTATCCTTTGCAGGACACCGCATCAAAAACAATAATATAAAAGTTAGAACAGTTCATTTCTGCTCATGGTGTTCCTCAACATATTGTCACTGATAAAGGAGCTAATTTTATTTCGCATGCCATAATGGAAGTTTATAAAAAATTGGGTATCACTAAACACACTACTACTAGTTATCATCCTCAGTCAAATGGTGTAGTGGAAATGTTGAACGCTGCTTTAATTAATTCATTGAGTCACCTAGTTTCTCAAACTCAACAAGATTGGGATAGCCATCTGCCTTTTGCCTTTTTGGCTCACAGAACTGGACGACATAGTGCTCTTCAGGAGTGTCCAGCTTTTATTTTATATGGTAGGGATTTATGTTTGCCAATCGATTTGTTACTGCAAACCAATTTCAGAACAACTAACTATTCCAAAGATTTGGTTTTACGACTGCAAAAAGCTTTTCAGTTGGTAAATAAGAATTTAACGGAGGCTGCAGAAAAGCAAGAAATTTCCCGTGATAAGAATTCGCAGGATAAAGAAATAAAAGTGGAGATGTGGTATATTTATATACTCCAGTGGTTAAGCCTGGTATGGCTAGGAAACTCTCTAAATTGAATCAGGGTCCTTTCAGGGTTATTGAGCAGGTGACAAAGGTCAATTATAAAATAGTCTCAATCACAAATCCTCATCAGAATCAAACAATTCATGTAAATAGACTCACGAAAGTTCCAGAGAGGATTAATTTTCCCACTTTGCAGAATAGTGACTTAAGTTCTTCAGAACATATTCCAAATTCTTCACACGATTCACCTTACCATCTAAGGCCTACAGATGCACATGGTTTTGTGTATAGAAAGTGATAAGGAATGTTATGATTTATGTAAGATATTTGAACTGTAAAAAATCAGTTATTAGTAGTTTGTGTGGTGTGTAGTTGAAACTTGTAATCACTTAGTTATTCGTTTACTTAGTATTTTTTGCTTATCCTTGGTCGAGTGTTGCAGGTAGTTTTACATGTTTTAGGCATGTGAATCGGTGATCATGTTGTCCTGGATTTTAATTATCTTGTTCCAATAGCCTTGTTTTTTTTGGAGGTTTGCAGGGCTGGTCCCAGCTGTTTGGCTCCACTTCTTTAAATTCAAAATTTTTTGTAATATCCCAGCTCTCAAGTATTGGGGATTGTTTCGGTTTGTTTTGACTTGATCGTTATTTGCCAACACTTCATGGTGATTTGCTTCTTCATAATTTGTGCAACTCGTCCTTATTTGTATTCTTCCCAGGGATTAATTAGTGAATTTTTTGCGCTGTACAGTTGCTGTATTGTTCTTATGCACTCTTCTCTTACTTCATTTGGGGTGCCAGTAGTTATGGAAATTAAGAAGTTTTGTTGATAAGAAAAATTTATGATTTTGATACAGTAGGCATTTCCTTACAAACTTAGTTTTCGTGTTGTACTGCTACTTTAGGTGGTGATTGAGTTACAGGTAATTAATTGACCTGTTTGGTTTTCGTTTTGTGTCAAGTTTCATTAGTTCTTGAATTGCTTAGCTTACTTTGACACCCATACTTAGTGGTGTTTGATTTGTTTATTTACATACGTTTATTTTAGTTGCCTTGTGGGGGGTATCATGTTGATTACAATTTGTTTACACTTTTATTTCGGGGCGTACCACGTGTTGCTTGCCAACACTTATATTTTTTAGTTTGATCTGTATTTAGTTGTAGTTCGGGGACCCTCTTACATATTTTGCTTATATTTGATTTTTTTTCTAACCATAGTTATTGTAGGATTTTGATAATGGAGAATACATTGTATCCTTTTCTGTGATTGGCAAGTGAATGTACGAACACCTTGCTTACTACTTCGTTTACTTAAACACTGTAAACCTTTTTCCATTGACTGTCTGTCTTGAAAAACTTTTTTGGAAAGCCAAACGTTTTTCCCCGATCACGGGAGGGGTGTTGTACTGCAAATTCACTTAATTATTTAAGCTATGACTTAAGAACTAATTTTTATTATGATTCTAAATTTAGGCTACACAACGTGTATTTTATTTAAGATGCTGTATTTATATTTTCTTTGGTTTAATTTTAATTAAGTGTTTTACGTAGTTAAGATTTGTACATATCTTCCACTCGTTACTCGTAAACTCGTTGAAATACGCAATGGAACGTTTACCCATTATTAATTTATGTCACTGGATGCAGAAAAATTAGCTTTTAAATTTAAGATCACTTTCACGATTTTAGCCTTAACAGATTTTAAGATACAGTCAATTATTTAACTGAATTTTACACTTTGCTTTGTGATAAGGATTGGGAGGGAAGAGATTGAAAAAGTTGTGCCTTGCTTACATGTTAGGAGGAACACAATGAGGATTTCCTGTGGGCGACTTTAGGTTAGTAGGTTTGGCCTCGTAAGTGCATCCAAATTCTTGGCATTTCTTTTGGCGTGCTTGGCGATATTTGAATTTGTGATTAGTCCAACGCCTCGGAAAATTGAGAAAATTTTACAGGCATGTATGCGGGGTTTGGAGTACTGGATTTTTCACCCTGTTTTAGCGGGTCTTGGTGTTATATGATTTCTTTTCTTAAAAAAAGCCGGGGCAAGTGTCGCTAATCCTCTTTCTTTCGCTTTCTTTCCTGCATGTTTTTGTGCAGCTTCGAAGGAAGTTCTTAATTGCAAAGGAGGCTTATGGCACCATTTTACGATATCCTTAGATTAGATATATAGATTAGATAGATGGGATATCCTTAGATCCTAAAATTTACTTGCCTCCTCGAGAGTAGTTCTTCATAGATATGAATTTCAAAATTTACGAGATTCTACGGGTAAAGACTGCCCCCATCCTTTTAACCGTAAAATGATACTACGTAATTCTTCGGATGATGTCTCCCTCTGTACTGGGGCCTCCAAGAACACCTAAGGCTTCTAGCTACCTGGTGCTGCTCCCGTCCTACTGGATGAGGATCCTGATGATTGCCTTGAACTTTTACGAATAATTTGCATCCTGCCCTGAGTTCAGTTTCCATCTCGCTGTTCACCGATGACGTTTGTGCCGGATATTCGATTCTTCTCGGGCCTCAGACATTAACGTGTCTCCGAAGTACTCTTTCCAACATCGTGGCGTTCCAATTAACCGGCGGCTTCATCATTTCCTTTCTACAAATGGGCCGGCTGTCAGAAAATTCTCAGATAAGATTTTTTTCCTGTACTTTATTAGTTATTAGTACTTGGTACCTTTCGAATGATATTTTTTATTTAAGAATTTTCATCTATTTTTTATATATAATATTAAGTGGTTTCATAAGACAAAATGATTTTAAGCTGAAAAAAAATTTTTTTGCTAGTAATGTTTTGTAAATTAAAACTTTTTTTGAAGAAAAATTTAAGAATTTAAAATTCCTTCTTCTCCCACAATTTTGAATGTTTTTGCCCCAAATTTTTTATTGCATATGTTAGAGTGTTCTTAATAACCTTAAGGATCGATTTTGCGATTAATGAATTAGTTTCCAAGAAAAAAAATAAAAAAGCATATTTTTATGTGAAAACTTTAAAAAAAAGATGATCTCAATCATATTTTCACTTCCAATAATTTTTCTTTTCACTATTTTGCAAAACGCATCCTTGTTTGTATTAAGAATATAATTTTAAATGATCAGTAAAAATATTAAATAATTTAGTCTATATCTGTAGAAATTTTAGGACTTTAAGTAAAAGAATATACTGATAAAATGAAAACTGAGAAAACGCAGTTTAAAGAATATAAACTGTCTAAATGGTCATTAAATCATTTCAAATTTCTTAAAATTTTTATTCCTGAATTTCAATACATATGTATATAAAATAAAACCTAGTAATGTTTAATTGGTCAATATAAACATAAATTACAAGCTTCTGTTTAAAACCTCATCTGGCTTGAAATATTGAAAAAAAATCCTAAAATACAAATAGAATTTTAATTTACCTGTTTTTGTTCTTTAATACACGTTCAAAACAATTTCAACATATGAATTAATTATAATGTATTTTCTAAAACACTTATAATCAATGTTCATAATATTAATTTGTCGTTTCATTCATTTTTTCAAAAAGCAAAATTTGCAATTTTAAAAATCATAAAACATTGTATTTAAAACCACTCAACAGCATATGTGATTTTTTTTCTTCTTTTAGCCATTTTTACTCGCATATAAATTGCATTTTAAAATAATTTAGGTGTATTTTAATTAATTAAAGAGTTTAATGTTTGTTCCAGCACTATTTTAATAATGCTACAGTCAGGGACTTGATCACTTTCATTACACCACTTCTTTCTGATCCAATCTTATCACAAATAATTTCAATTTTTAAAGAAGCATAGAAAAGTTGACTTATAATACACAACGAAGTATTTGCTGAGCTCAATATATATGTATATATACATATAAGTGAAGGAATTTTTTTCCCAGCTTCACGTTGTATTTATATAAATCAGTTTATAAACATAAACAGAGGGTCCTGATACTTGAAGTCATATTTAATTACACTCCTTTTCATTTACACTGATTTTTAA
The DNA here is from genome assembly GCA_000611955.2 of Stegodyphus mimosarum. Taxonomy (NCBI): domain Eukaryota; kingdom Metazoa; phylum Arthropoda; class Arachnida; order Araneae; family Eresidae; genus Stegodyphus; species Stegodyphus mimosarum. Next base: position 93,539 of record KK116371.1, read on the forward strand.
TAACTTATTGAAAAAATTAAGAAGTTAAAAAAAATAAAAACTGAGGGGGCGTGGCATTTAAATGGCTGTCAAAATGTTTAAAAGCATTTTATACCATTTATTACCGTCAGATAATTTCAAAATTTCTCTTCAGTGTAGTAAGGGTATTAAGGTATTTTTCTAGCAAAAAGTTGAAAAATCGGTAATTTCGTCGATTTTTGAGTACCGAGTCCCCTTAAGAAAAAAATGGGTTACTAAAATTTAGCAGTTTATAAATAGCTCCAAAAATAACAAAGAGGGGTTTGCATATATTTCAAAATGCAATTATGGTTTAATTTTAAAAGGTTTGCATTTTAAGGATTCTGACATGTTGTTGAGGAATTTAAATTTGAGTTTTATTTGCTGAGCATACTTTCCTTGCTGAGGTTAAAGTAAATTGTTAACTGTAATAGAATTGCTACCGTTTTAACACTCTTAACGTTTCTTCAAAGGGTGCTTTTGTTGTAACCCAGTTAATTGAATCTGATAGTTAGAAATTTTTATTTTCTGTGCAATAATACGGTGAAAGAACTTAAATAATGTTAAAGGAAATTGTTTGTTATGAATTTTATAAATCTTATTTAATGGAATAGTTATGTTTTTACTTAATTAGTAGTTATAGAAGTTTTTGCGTTGTTTATTTTGAAATTACTGAATTTTTAAAAAACAAATATTAATGTTCGCTGTTAAAGTTATAATTTTCTCAGGTTATTTTTCACACCCTGGGGTTGAATGTTTTATTGTCTAATTGATATTGACATAATTGGATCTGTTGTAAAAATAAACATTAAGGTTTTTCGTTCCATTGATTCACTAGCATGAAGGTTTAGGAGTTGTTCGGTTAAAAAAAATAAATAAATAAAATCACAACGCAATTGTTTCATGGTTGGAGAGTAGGTTGAGGCAAAACTGTTAAATTTGTTTTGTTGTGTTCTTCTTCTCTAGAGGCACAACACAAGCCGCAATTAGAAATCTATAAAGAGAAAGAAACACATTTTAGTGGATACTATAGGAAGCAAAAACTGGCCTTCCGCCCTTTCAATCGTTAGGCTCCGTCCTCCATACGCTTCCGATTCTCGGTGGTTTCCTCTTCGAAATATTCTGCAGCCATTTTGTCAGTCAGGCAAAAGCTCGATATGTTGCTTCTCGTGTCTTCCGATTCCCCTCTCGAAAGCCGCTGCCGGCGCTTTTTCTTCTTCTCGCCAGCCCCGGCTTAGCGATGCTTGATGTTCCAAAAGTCGCCAAATGTTAGGCAACCCTAAGAGGAGTATCCATGGCAGAAGGTGGAAAAGATCTTCAGAGGCTACCAGCCGTTGACGGACATCCTGAAGCTGTAAGTATTTCGTTCCGAGCATAGGGTCAGTCTACTATTCGCTACAAATGAAATAAACACAGTCCTGTCCGTAGCCTCGCTCAGAGTGTCATTCTTATATGGATGGAAGCCTAACGGACTCCAAGTCACCCTCCTGACAAAACCCCTGCGCAGCACAAATGCATACAAAAAAGAACCTTTAGAAAGAGGGTGTAGAATTTGGCTTTCAGCTAAGGAATTCCCAGACAACTGTCTGGCAGAGTTAAGTATTCTGAGAATCGGAAGGTATTTTCTTTTTTTTCCTTCAGAGAATTTCGAAAACAAGTCTATAAAAAAATTTTCGCTTGTGAAAATGAATCGCAAATATCTGGCATTTGGTTAACTAAATTAAATTAAACACCGAAGAATGTTTCTACAGTTGAAATAAAGTAATTACACAGCTAAATTCATGTTTCTTCAACACCATAAACGACTTTGCCACCAGAGTCACAAAATATGGATTCAAAACTTTACCACAAACAGGGGTACGTTAAGCAAAACTTATTAAACTTAACTTTAAAATTTAAAGTAAAAATGACCTTAGGGGTCAACCTAACCAGAAATTAAACAAACAGTACAAAAACCAAGTTAAAATTTAGAGTTTAAGAACAAAATTTAATGGCTAACCAAACGATACTTAAAGGATAATGGAAAAATCAACACAAGCAACTTAAATTCAGAGTTAACCAAAACTGCCTTTAAAAAAATTAACAACAATTATTTTTCAACAGAGAAAATTAAAACCAAATTAATAATTTCCATTACTGATAACTGAATTAAGATAAGCATTACAATTAAGATAAGTGTAACAATTGAGATAAGTATGTATTACATAACAGGTTTTCCTTTTCCAGAAACAACTTAGCTGGCTGAATATATAGCTTCTTGTTGTTGAAGCTACACCCCCAATACCCATCAGCTGAGTTTATAGAAAAATAAAATCAATTTCCCCACCAGAATTCAGAGATATCCTGCTGAGTTACAGATTTGATAATTCTGGCAATAGGTAATGCGTAGTTTTCGATAAAATTAAGTGAACAAAGGCAGATGTGAAGAACATCAGTTTCTCCAGCTTAGTCCAACAACTTAACACTGCACTTGAATTCCTGATTACCTTGAAGCTCCTAAACTAAACACACTCGCTCTCAAAAAATAAGTAACAAACATTAAAAGAAAAGATACGAATGTAAAAAGAGAAATTAAATCATATGATTTACATATGAGATAGAGGTTGTATCGCCGAATGCAAATAGATAACCAAAAGGACAATCCCGCAGTCACACCACAATGCTTTCGAAAAGGTCATGCTGACTTACGTGTCACTTCACAAGCAGCGATAATTCCGTGTAATCCGAAAAAGCCAAAGCGAAAAGCATAAGCTGAAGACACCATTGCACAACGAAACGCCTTGGACGGGATATTGCGAACTTGTGTAAGACAATTATCTGTTGCGAGAGAGTTAAATGTGATTCGTAGTTTCATCAGTAAACTAAGGAATCGTTACCACAGCGATCAACACCCAGTAGAAGACGTGGATTTCGACGCTGGAAGACTACCATAACGGCAGACGGTCTCTTCTTCTTGCTATGTGCAAGACTCCTTAGTTCACTAACAGCACAACAGCTGGCGTCGCATCTCCTGCAGCACGGGACGAACGTGTCTTCCCAAAGTATGTCGCGTCAACTAAATAAAGGTGAACTGTACGCCCGACGATCTGTGTTTTGTGATCCTCTGTCCCCTTTGCATGTCAAAGCGTGGTTATATTGAGCTCATGAACATCGCAGTTGAACACCTGGGAAGCGGGGGTCACGTACTTATTACAGGTGAATCTCGATTTAACATCCATAACTTTTTACAAAGGGCAGTGATATAGTGAGAGCCAGGAACACGCTATCGAGCCCCAAATATCGTCGAAAGAGACCATTACAAAGGAGGAGTCTTATTTGTATCGGCTGGAAACCATTCCATAACTGCCGTGGCCTACTGGATCACCGGACCTGAATCCCATAGAACATGCGTAGCTTATGTTAAAATGACAGATAACAGGTCGACGTGTGCCGTGAGGCACGCTCCACCATCTCCGATATGCATTGCTACGGGAATGAACGTTACTGCTACAACAGGCGCTCAACGGCACTATTTCCAGCTTGCCTCACCATTGTCAAGCATACATTTCAACTAGAGGGTACTATACCCGTTACTAGCGTGATGTTTTCGTTGCACATTCGTCCGACCCATTTGGTCTTTCGTGATGTGATTGTCGTAATACATGTATTTTTGTATGTCTTTGCGTTATTGTTTGCTGTGTGGTCTAGTAATGCCACATCAACTTCTTGGATCAGTTTCCCGCGTATGCATTAAATAGATATTGTTTTATTTCTGTTTAGCCTTTGTTGCTTACTTTTAGCAGGAGTTTATGAGAATGAACTGCATCACCTCTGTCCTTTAATACGTTTGCGTTTGCCTAAGAATTCTGCTTATTTCAGTATGTAATTATTGTTCAGTACTTTCTTTTGCTTATTCTGTGTGGCTTGATGTAGCAGCCCTTGTCTGAGAGAGTTCGAACATTGAGGCACACCGAATTCAAAATAATTCATTTAGTTAGAGCCTTAAATGTATACAAGCTCTAACCTTCTAATGTCGCCACGTTTATTCACTTATGTTCATTATAATACGCTTTCTAAAGGACTAGATGTTAGCCCTAATATCAATTTACAGTTGTGATTACTGTTTCTAAGGTTGGGTTACTAATGTTCTTTGACAGTACATTCGTTCCAAATGCTCTAAGCCTATGTTTTGAATCACCCTGCAAAGGCGACTTCCATTCTTCTAAGATAGTTTGTTCATGTTGCTGCGATGTAAAGCAGCATTTTTTACACTTTTAAATGGAATTTTAATTTCATTAACGATATAATTCTTTGTGCGTTGTCTTGCGGTCTATATTTAATAGTCTTCAGTCAACTTACAAACTACTTAAGTGAATTTTCTTTTTTAAATTCGTCATAACTAATGAATTTTTTTATCTGAAGATATTCTATGAGTATTAAATTGTTTTTGAAACCATTTTGACTAGTCAACTAAAAACGCTTCTATATATCTTTTATTCGTTTCAATTAGGTTTAAATCCTTAAATCTGTCTTACTTAAAAAAGTCTTTTTCACATTAAAGCTTTTTCTAAACGTTCCTAAATCCATTCGACTTTTTTCTACGTTTTTATCTCTTAGCAACAAGCTTTATTTTTAGCTTAATAAATTTTCTTTTTGAGTTAATTATCGTTTTGTCAATGAAAAAAGAGCGAAAATATCCTCGAGTTCTTTCAACAATTAATTAGTATTGCATCATTTTTATCAAAACCTTAATAGTATCCACAGCCGTATTCATAAAGCTTTATTAACGAAATTTTGAATCTGCGAGTATGCATGCGTGTACAGATGGAAAATGACTATATGTAAGAATATATATAGTCAACTTATATATAAGAATTATAGGACTATATAAGAATTATAGGACTATATAAGAATTATAGGAATTCAAGTTTTTAAATTATTTCTCAATTCTTTATTTGTGCGATTAGCTAAAAAGGTACAATATACTTTTTCTGACGTGTAATTTAAATTTATACGGACTACTTTGCATTATCATATTTGTCCAAATAAAAGCAATAATTTCTGTATCCGCTAAAAATTTTCCTTTCAGAGCTTTTCTTGCGCATATTAAAACGTTTTTTCTTCTTACAGAATAGTCAGTAAACTTCTTGATATACGTAGAAGTTTAACAATAGAAACTCATTTATGTCATCATTATTCATAAGACATATTCCTTCTTTTGAAACAACATATCTACATTTTTAATACAAGAATCTTTTTAAAAGCTATAATAACGTGTTAGCAGAGAAAAGAAAATGCAAAAATTTAATTTATTGGTATAATCTCTTTTACTTTTTAACGAGCAGTATAAATTTATTTTGGTTAATTATCAAGCCATACTTAATGAGCCAAACATCTCAGAAATTGCACGAAGCTTTTATCAATAAACGCAAGACAATTCATTTTGTTTTATATTTTCATTTCATTTTAAGTGTTCTTTTTGCTAAAACAAAGATGTGAACATGTATGGTGAATTTAACCAATTAAGTATTTTTAAGATAAAGTTTTTTATATATCAGTTTTATTGATCACTAGATGTTTTAGTAATTAAGAAGTAAAATTTGGAAAATTTAGGGAACAAAATTTGTTTTAAAAAATATTTCTTCTTTCGAAACTGAAATTTGTAGAACTAGAGTTTAAACTTCGTCAGAATTGTTAATGCAAAATAATGGTATAAAAACTTTAACACTTTATTTATTTCAACCTAGGTCTTGTTGCTGTGAATATTTTATGCTTTTGAAACTTTTTAACACATGCACAAACTATTTTGAGTACTAAAGAAAGACGATATTTGTTTGCAGCAAAGATTTGGCTCTTTCTCTATACGATTCATATGATAAACAGATGAGAAAATACGAGAGCTGGATAAATCGTTAAGCTAAACAAGCGTGTAACACTTTTGCGTTGCTACACTATCATAAATAGCCAGCGAGAAATGTAAATCCTCGCGTTTAAAGAATTCTCGCTTGAGAATGCGTTGAAAATCCTTACGCTGGAAATGTTTTAGTTTTTGTAAGTTTGAAAAAAAATGGTTTGATTTATGACCAAAATGATAAATTTTCTTTTCAACACTTCACCACACATTAATAGATTTCTGGTGATAGCCGCTGGGATCAAAAATTAAAACCAGTCTTTATATTTAAATACGAAAGAAATGCAGAATGCATGTACACCAACCTTTTTATGGAATACAGTTAAATTTTCTATGAAATGTTTAATTTTATTACTGAATTCAGCTAATAGTATGATATTCTAAATTTGAGCTTATGTATAAAAGTATCAAATTGATTTTTTGAATTTCAGCTTTTGAGTGGTAAATTTATCACGTTATTGTTGGACGTAATTTATCAGCAATTGTTGAAATATTTCCATTTTGAAATTTGGGCTCTTGTATGAGAGACCCAAATGATAAAAGTATGTTGTGTGAATACATTTCAGCTTCTGTATTAGAATAGCAAATTTATTACGGTGCCTTGGTAGACGGACGCACGAGTTTTGGGGGAATTTATGGCGTAATTGTTGGAGCAGTTTTTACAATTGCTTGCGATCCTGAAAAACGCCATTAAGCATAGTAAAATATTCAAAACTTATAAATTAAAAATATGCGATATCGTTGAAAATAAAATAATGTTTTTTTTGAATACATCGTTTTTCAAGATGGCAGGCGATTGTAAATAAATACATTTACTATGAATAGGGTAAAGTAAAGTTAAATAAATTAAAGTAAGGTTAAATTATTACTTTAGTAGCAAGGACATAGAATAGAAACGCCGCTTTAAAAACATCGATCCAACGCTCAATAAGATTAAAGTATTACTTGACTTGAAACACTTTAAATTAAAGTAAAGTTAAATAATATAGTTTTTTAAGTGCAAAACATCTGTCACCATAAAAAGTAGCACAGCAATTGTTGAACATAATGTATTAACCTTTTTATAAATGAAATATACTGTTACGAATTTTGTACTTAGGCAGGTAATTTTAGTAGAATTATAAGTAAATAGTTGTATTTTTCTGTGCAATGTAGCGCGACACAAATTTAAAGAGAAAGCTATGTCGGAAAAGTAAGAATACAGTGTGAACTTATAAGGTATATTATTCTTAGCGTGCCCACATTCTTAGCGTGCCTTCGTGGTGTAATGGTCAGCACACTGAGCCGGTATTTCAGAGGTCCGTGGTTCGATCCCCGGCGAAGGAATTGCATATTTTTCATCTCTCTTGTTCCAAAAAAATACCTAATGTCTCTACAGTGGCGCCCGAACTAAAAGGATTGTGGATGATGACTCTCCACACCCAGGAACACACCCAGGTGGCGACTAGGTCCCCTAAAACCCTAGTCGCCCTTTAAAAAGGGGAGTATATAAGGTATACCTCCCACATTCTTAGCGTGCCTTCGTGGTGTAATGGTCAGCACACTGAGCCGGTATTTCAGAGGTCCGTGGTTCGATCCCCGGGCGAAGGAATTGCATATTTTTCATCTCTCTTGTTCCAAAAAAATACCTAATGTCTCTACAAACTGCTTTTAACATTGAGTAAATGGGTATCTCGGTGATTTGGCGAGATAGCGCCAAGCTGACAACTGTTTTGGCGACAGCCCAGAAATCATAATAAGTTGCCAGATTTGGCGACATATTGGTCCGGTCCCTGTATCACCGTAATAAGTATTGTAACTGAATAAATGTAATTGGCCACTATATTAGCTGTAACCGTAATTCCACCCTTGTATTGCTTTCCAGTAATTTCGCGAAGCAGAAAGTACTAGAAATATCTCCCGACGGGTTGAAAACTATTTAAGGCCGAAGAGAGAGCATCTGCCCTGAGTTCTTTAATTATTGTTGTTGCGAGTAGTTTAATTTCGCGTGAACTATGATATCCGACTTAGCTTTCTCTTTGGATGCGCTTTGCATTGGGTTAACGTTTTTAGTAGTTTGAAATGTAACTACTGATTATACTGTGAACACTTGTGCGAACTTTTCTGTGGAATATTCCATAGCTCTGAAATATTTCTTTTGATAAAAATAAATTTTATAAACCTATTATCGGATTTGTGCATTCAATCTATTGCGAATCCGTTCGCACGCAACACTTTTTGGTGTCAGAAGTGGTATTGAATGCCAGTAACAAGAGCGACAGATGAGCAGTTAAGACAGCTGGGGTAGCCTTTGCTGCATTTAAAGAAAACGTGAAAGGTGGTCAAGAAGAATGGAAAGTTGGTCAAGTATCTGTTAAAGAAAAGTTGAAAACCGTTCAAGTAAAGATGGAAGCTGGCAAGTATCTGTTAAAGAACAGATGAAAGCTGTGCAAGAAAAGATCGAAGCAAGTAAAGAGGAAATGCAAAGAGAAATTATCTGCATATAGAAATCAAATTCGAGGCTATGGAAGGAGATTAGACACGGTTGAAGACAAAGCTGGAGAAACTCAAGAAAACGGTTCTGCGGTGGAACAAAAAATTTAAGAAAGAATTTCTGCCATCCAAGAAGAATAAATTGAAGACAGCGTTTATCCTGTTATCGCCAAAGAAGTTCACACCTAAAAGAAGTGCATAACGACAGCAGAAAGCAATTGTGATTGTATCAAATTTTACCCATGCCTTCATGTCCCTCTTTGAAGCTATCAGCTTATGATGGTAAGACCTAATAGTATAGAAGCAAGTATATAATCCAAAATGTTCTATAGTGGGGGATGCGAATGAATGGGATTCTCAAGCTAAGGCCTGTCATCTCGCCGCTTCTCTGCTGCGGAGTACTTTAAACTCTTTCAGAAAACCATAGGCTAGATTTCGAAGCTCTATCTGGCACGTTGCAGCTGTGCTTTAGGGAGAAATGTTTAAAAGATTACAGCAGGCTTAAATTAAAATCCCGTCACCAGAATCCCCCGTAAATACTCCAAGAACTTACCACGGATGTTTAAGGGCTGTCTTATCTCGACTTTTTGGAATGCATGACAAAAACAAGGAAAATCCTGTTTCTGCAGTATTTCTTCGATGGCATCCAGGATCCGAAACACAGGAAGCTCTGAGAATGCCTGATGTCAAGGCATTCTCAGAGCGCTCTAGTGTATGCCACTAGAGCGCCTAGTGTCTCAGAGCGCTCTAGTGTAGCGCTAGGCAAAAGCGCTCTAGTGTATGCCATGAAATTCGAGGCAGCCGTGGAAGCAACTCGTAGAGACCGCCACCTAGTCCGAGCTAGTCAAGTCCATGGATCGAGTGACTGCTCGTCTAGACTTGTTAACCAGACAAGTCAGTATCTTGAAACGGAATAGGAGTAACAAGAAACTGGGCCTAAAGTGCTGGAACTGCAGTGCTGAAAGCTACATACGAAAGAACTGCAGAATACCCTAGGGCACGGAAGTTAAGCTCCCAGCAAAAAGGAGGGAAACTAATTAGAGGTCATCTCTCAAGATGGAGGTTACCAGATAACAAAATGCCCAGTTTAAAGCGCTTCAGATTTCTGCAATGAGTGGCGGCAGTAATGGACTTCTCATCATGAGACATATCAATGGAGTTCCTTGCAATATTACCATCTGTACAGAAGCAAATGTTACCATCATTCGAAAAGGTCTGGCTCAACAACTCGAAGGTAAATTCGTCTGAACGCCGCCTTGCGTTACCCTAGAGACTGTGTCCGGAGAAAAGATTGACATCGACAGGAAATTAAACTTTAATATCATGTTTGTAAGTGCCGCCTACCATCATACGCCATATGTGGCCAATAGTACAAATCCTTGCATACTCGGATTGAACTTTCTAAGGAAATACAATTTGTCCTTACACTTAAAAAATAACGAACTGCATTCTATCTCTGAGAACATAATCCTATTCGGAGTTAATGATTAAGGAGTTAAATCTGTCCATCAAATCATACCTGAAGACGATGTCTCAATACCAGGAAGAACAGAATTTTACTTTCTGGATCCGTAGACGAAAATAGAAATTTCCCCTACGGCGTTATGGAATATCCCAACAACTGTAACAGCTCGAAAGAGTACTACTAGCCTCAGCACTCGTTGACCTATCGAGGACCATTATTCCGGTGGGAGCTGCGAATGTAACTGATAAGGCGAGAGCTATTAAGAAACGTGAAGTGGTTCCAGAATATACTCCAGTGGCCAGCGTTAAACAAAACAGTAACATCCAAGAATCCGTGTCTTCAGAGAGCATTACATCGGAGTTATTGCAGAATGCGCAATTAGGCGATGAAGACAGGAATGCTGACGAATGTGTCATTCAACATCTTCAAGATGTTTTCTCCCACTCGCGTCGGACATGGGTCGGACCAATTTGACACAGCATATAATCGATACCGGAGATCATCCGCCAATTAAGTAACATCCAAGGCCACTACCGATCGCTAAACAGGAAGAGGTACAAACACTTTTAAAGGACATACAAGATGGCGATGTCATCGAGCCCGGTTCAACCAGATTTTGCCTTGACTATCGCCGGTTGAACAAGGTTACGAAGAAAGACAGCTACCCTCTTTCTAGAATTGACGACACCCTTTCTGAAAGCAAGTGGTTTTCAGCTCTTGATCGAAAAAGTGGATATTGGCAAGTAGAGATACATTCTGATGACCGCGAAAAGAGGGCAATTAAGACTAGACAAAGACTTTGGCAGTTCAAAGTGATGCCGTTTGGACTCTGTAATGCGTCGGAAACGCTCTTCTCTTTCTCCGCGGTTCGTACATGTTGTGCCAAGCCCCCACAGCCAGTACAATAAACGACTTAGAGGAATGAAAGAGAAAGAATTTTGATACTTCTGCCGTATTCAGTTAAAAACACTGCCGGGAGGTTAAAATTTAAAATTGTCATGCCAAAACAGTTTGACCGGTCGTATGCTAATACTACGCTGCCTCTTCATCAGGAGCAAAAAAATCTACAATGAAAGGATTGCAGATTTCTTTGCTCCTGATGAAAAGGCACCTGTACCTATTCGTCCTTGAAATCGAAAATTTCTTAATTAAAATCCACTTCAAACACAAGGTTGTTGCTTTGTTTAATTTTATGTAATATTTGAACATTTACAAAATGCAGATACTACGTTTTTTACATTTGTTATTCCTGAAAAGCAAGTAAAGTCGCTTTTAATACAACTTTTATTCTTGTGCATTTCTACCGACAATAATCATTGATTCTTCCTCAATAATGAACTTCATCATCTGCTGATGTCTGGGATCCCTTTCGCTTTAAGCGTTTTGAAAACTCTCTTAGCACATTTCGTAAATTATTATTACTTATGCATGAGCTGAGCAAAAATAATAAAAAACAATACGTGTGTAAAAAATAATAAATTCATTTTATAACTCAAATCGGTACACTTCTGTTATCGGGATCGCATTCAGAACTGTATGCATGTATGTATGGATCTATGTGTTCATTGTTGGCATGTATATATGTACATACATATGTATGCTGTGTATATACATATACACATATATGCCCATGCATACATGGCATAGACATGGGCATACAAGCTAACATTTATGATTCATGTCCCGATAACAGAAGACTATCCTCAAATCTTTAGAATTTTAATACCATACATTATTTAATTTAAAACTCGGGAATAAAGTTATTATTTCTAATAGATGCCACCTGTATGTCGTTATTTCTTTCACAGCACACATTATTTAGAAATATAGATTCTGATATTCTTATTATACGTCACATTATGACCTTTTAGCATTCTGCTAATGAAAATTGTTACGAATTTCTTATCTAACTAAATAATTTTAGATTAATTATATGTAAAGTTGTAGATTTATGTATATATATGTATGTATACATATGTATACATACATATAATGTAGCATGAAAATCTACAGAGGCGATCCTTTGCGGAGAAGTAAGTATACAGAGGCAAGTCTATTTAACTTTCAGAAAATTGCTATCCTGCTTGCGTGGCGAGAAATCGCCAAAAGTCCTAAACGTGGTGACCATTTGGCGATGCAGCTGTATCACCGTAATGTGTGTTGTAATTGAATAACTGCAATTGATTCCATATGAAGCTGTAATCTAGAATGTAGCATATGGATTCCAATGTTACAATCTAGCTACATATGGATTGATTCCATATGTAGCTGTGCATTCCAGTAATTTCGAGACGTTCTAGAGATTTCTCGGTGGCTGGAGGAAAACTACATAAGACCCGAGAGAGCATCAGTTTCTCAGTTGTCAGTTCAAAGCTGAATAATTCGGATTATTGAGAAAACCGTCTTAGTTTCGCTCTTTAGAATAAAATTTATTTTTATTTTATTTAGAATAAAATTTATTTTTATTCTCCGCACAGATCATGTATCGTTGACCTGGCTTTTAAATTTCAAGAATACCAAAGGCAAATAGCGCAATGGATGCAGAGACTCGAGGAATACGACATCACTATCCATCATTGGAAGGGGGTCTTCACATGGCAACGTCGACGCCCTGTCGACCCAGCCTAGAAAACTGCCAAGAACATTACTCCAAGATGGAAACAAAATACGATCTGTTTAATAAGGTCATACGTCAAGTTAAAAATTCAACATTGTCAGACCCAAACCCATTGTGTATGGACTGACGAAAATGTCAGGAGAGACCACTTATAAGACGGTAACATTAAGCCCATAATTGATCTAATGGAATCTTCAAACAAGAAACATATCTGACAGGATACTTCGATCTATTGTTGCGATCTGAAATTTTTCTGGTTTAATTTTTACCACTTTTAAACCTGTAACACTCTGACCTATTATGGTGCCGGACCAACAAAAAAAAATAAATACTATAATTCTTGTGGTTAGAAAGGAAGGAAACTGACATTGAGCTGACTCGAAAAAAATATCTAAATATAACTTTTTCTTAAATCAATTAACTGACACAAAGCAAAGCAAATTCATCTTAATAAATCTTAACCTAAAAACACAAGAAGGAATAAATCTTCACTGTTACTCGGTAAAATACAATACTATCTCAACTAAAACATTTCTAAATTTTCACTCATTTCAAAATTAACTCAAGAATAACAAGTTTATATTCGTTAAATCAAACCCTCGAAAGCACCAGAGAAGAAAAATTCAAACACCAATCAATCAGTTCCACTACTAAAAAATCAAGCAATAGTTCTAACTTTCCTGGCACCTAAAACAACCATTCAGATATTCAATAAAATGTGGTTAGGATATATTTGCTAAAAACAGGGCGCGTTGTGAGTACCCTAAAGTGCATAAACATTTTTCCATAACCCCGATAAACATGGAAATAAAATCTCCATGTTTCTTAAAAGCCTCACGGCTCAAACAAATGGAGTGACTGAACAAAACAACTACGTACACAAAAGAAAAACAAATGCAAGTAATAACATAAAATCAAACTCATTTATTAATATATAGGATAACCTAAAGATAGCTGGCCAGACTACCCTTACATACAATAGCAATTAATATTCCACATTAAATTTCCTTCCAGAGTCATTTATCAAGATAAAATTTTGCAATTAAACATAATAACGATTACTAGAACATTAAATGAATCATTTAAACTAGATTTCACGCAAACTAATTTAGAAATTACAATTAACATAAATTTCATATTTTTGACAATAATTTTAAATTCTTCTACAACACATAATTTTATCCATTATCAAATGAATTTTTTACCTGTTACGCAAGATTTAATTAAGGCAACTACTAAAAAAGTACCAATAAAATATAAGATAATTCACTAATTAAATAGGAAAAGAATCTTAATCCTTCACAAATAAATAAAGACAGAGACAAGAATAATTAAAATATTTCACTCACAGGTCGAAAACAACTTTTCCGAAGTGAGGATCATGTTACTGTCACAACAGATCAGGGAGCGTCCAACTATAGTTCACGGGAAAACGATATGAAGATGAGACGATGCCATAATTTTGAGTAAAGCTCTTGTCCTCAAGCAACCAAATGCATCAAAAATTCTTTTTCCAACCCTTCTATCAGGAACACTTCGAGAATGACTATTTATAGTTCTCCGAGTAATATGATGAAGAAGAGTCGATGCTATATTTTTGTGCACAGCTCTTGTCATCCAACACAAATGCAGTTCCAACGCTTCTATCACGAATCCGTCTTTCTTCAACGTGCCTCGGCGGACCGCAGGCGCAAGCCAGCCCGCAAGGGCGAAGCTCCGCCGCAGGGCAAACGCCCTTTTTCTCTAGATGATCTTGAGAGGATCTTGAGATGTCGCGTATTAAAAAAACTGACTTCTAAACTCGTGCAAGAACTGAGGAAAACTCGGTTTCTTCTCCCATTAAATATCACCGGTCCAAACGTTACACATAAAATTAAATTCTTGTCCATCCGGGACTTTTCACCATAACTTAACAGAACAAATTCAAACCCCTCGAATGAATCAAAATAAAGTCATTGTCTACAGTTGACGGTTGCCCAGTAGAAATGACTTCTCTAAAACCTGCGAAAACTTGAGACTAAAAATTCGACCTCCCTTGCTAACAAGCGAAAAATCTAAGGAGAAACAACAAAACTGCCCTTTCAAGATCCAATTACAACCTTTCCTTTCTTCCGAAGCTATAAGCAAGGCGATATTCACAAAGCTAAAGTGTAAGTGAAATTGCGGGGAGCCAATTACGATATCCATTTTACTGCTTCGTAACAAAAGGCAAGAGAAACAACACTATACTGCTCTCCGTTGTAACTGGCAACTTAAAGCTATTCCCACAGATGTTACTTCCTTTAAAAGGCGCTCCCCTTTCTTCGTTAGAAAATTGGAGCGTTGAAGAAAAATAATTGCCTAAAGCTTTCAAATACACTCTTTACAAATATATATTCAGTACGCTTTTCCGAATTTCAAATTTAAAAATCAAATACAAATACAAATAAAATACTTAAATAATTGATTACTTAAATTATTAAAAACACTTAAATTTTGCGACACAGAATTCGGGACACAACACTATAGTTCTGCGACAAAGCAATATTGTCCTCTTTGGGACTAACTCTCCTTTCGAAACTGCATCGTCTACAGTTCGGATGATGGAAAGATGATTTCCGTTGCAGCTGATACTTCCAAGATCCCGGACCCCGAATGTCTCTAAAGAATTTCATAGCAGTCCAACAGAATGTCACTTTGGAATAATGAAATCTTTTGCATGCAATTCAAGAGCACTTCTACGAGAATAATGCAGCAGATGAATGCATTGATTTTCACAAGTGGTACCAATATTGCCCTGCATTTGCGGATCGAAAGGACCAAAGAGACGCATCCGAGGAATGCTGCAACGCTACAAGATAGGAGCGCCTTTTGAAGTAGAGCCTCTGACGCCCTGGCTCCTCGAACTGCTGACGGCAACAAATACATACTCCTTGACATTGATTACTTCCCTAAGTGGTCTGAAGTGCATCCTATTCCTTATCAAGACGCTGTGAAGGTAGCTGAGGTAATGATGCACTTTTAGAATTTCATGTTCGGGTCCTCTTCAGTTGCATTCCGATCAAGGAAGAAATTCTACATCAACTGCAATTAAAAAATTGCAAGCGAGTGAAATATCGTCCCATCCACAAAATCCAAACGTCACCTTTACATCTCCACTCAGACGACACTCTAGAAAAGGTTAATCGAACTATCCTCAATAACCTCTCACTGATGATTTCCAGAAATTAACAGAACTAGGACCTGAAGTCGTCACTGTTTTACTCGCCTTGTAGAGACACTAGGTTATTTGGAAGCAGAAGACATGAAAAATGAGCGATACTCGAACCTTGACCTCTCGAATACGGGTCGAGTGGGCTAATCGTTACACCACGAAGGCATGCTGAAAGGTAGAAGAAACTCTACTCCTTTTAAAGGGCGACTGGGGATAAGGGGACGTAGTTGCCAAATCCTGGTGGTGAAGAATCATCATCCACCCTCTTTCTGTTCGGGCACCTTTGTAGAGTCATTGGTTATTCGGAATGAGGATACATGACAAATGAGGGAAGCCCTCGCTGGAATTCGAACCTGGATCTCTCGAATATACGCCTAGTGTGCTAACCGTTACACCACGAAGGTATGCCGGAAGGAGGGGGAAAATACCTTATAGCCTGTCACGGCGCTTCCGCAAAAATGCCGGTTATTGCCCATCACAGATGCTCTTTAATCTTGATGTACGCACCGTCGCTGATTAATAGTGGACTGTAAAAATAAAAAAAAAACTTTTTATTTACTTTCCTCTTGAAAGTATTCACACAACCATTTTTAACTCTTATTCTCTCACAGAGTAGAATACAAAATCTTAAAATAAAAATCGTTTGCGGTTTCCAAGGCAACTTAGAAATCCGAAACAAGTCATGTGCCGCTTTTCAGCATGAGAAAAAATACACTTACGTAATATCAAACATACCCCCAGCCTTGAACTCCCAAGGGGGTTCAAACATTAAGTTGAAAATTATCAACAAGAAGAAAAAAAATTAAAATCTCTAACCTCTGGGAAAGAAAAAAAATTAAAGTCTCTAATCTCCGGAATTGAATGGCAAAGGGCATAGCTTCGTTATTGGTCGCTTTATCTCACCACTGGATGTGCGTAAGTCCACCACTCGCATTCTATCATCCAGACCAGGATACACTTTAACAATTCTGCCTAGCTTCCAGCGTAGCGAAGGTAAATTCTCGTTCTTAATGAGAACCATATCACCAATCTTCAGATGTCGCTGTAACTTACACCACTTGGGTCTTTGTTGTAACTTCGACAAATACTCACTATTCCATCTCTTCCAGAATTGTTGAAATAGCCTTTGCAAGTTTTTCCACCTGTCACCGTAACTCAGCTTATCTTGAATCAGGTTAGGTTCTGGAAGAGCACTTAAAGCCGCTCCTGTATGAAAGTGTCCTGGCATTAAGGCTTCCAGGTCACTACAATCGCTCGAAGCTGGTACTAATGGCCTAGAATTAAGACAGGATTCAATTTGGGTTATTAAAGTCAAAAATTCCTCATAAGTTAGAATAAGTGTTCCTAAACACCTCTTTAAGTGGTGTTTCATCGACTTAATCCCCGCTTCCAAATGACTTCCAAATGACTTCCAAAATGAGGTGCAGAGGGCGGATTAAATAACCACTTAATATTCTCTGAAGAAATATACCCCTGAAGGTGTTCATCACATTGAACAGTTGATAGAACTTTCCTTAGCTCTTTAT